>SNQJ01S0027172.1:61071-90625 GCA_010110895.2 Picea sitchensis
TATGAGTACAAAAGTGACAATGAAAGCCTCAAAAGTCATCGGTCTACATCATTGGTATTATGCCCTAAAAAAATATAGTACAAAAAGTTCCCTCGTAACATAAATAGTCTGACACTATCTAAGCTCGAGGTATACTGGCCTTGTTGTAGTGAATGACAGGATTCACAAGATGCTAGAATAGTTGGACCCAAGTCTGAGGCACCCCTACTATGTGTGGATGCATAGCTGGGGGGAGATCCTCGATCTCGGCCATAGGAATGGAATGAGTGAGAGCAGTGATATTTCCTTCCACTCATCATAATTTTCTATCATCCTCTTTGGTTGGGGGTCCTCCTGTAGTTGCTATTCCTCCTGCTACTGCTGGTCCTGGCGAAGTATTCCGGTGGAATAGGGCCCACATATGTACATAACAGATTCATGAATTAGTAATCTACACACACACACATAAAAAGGATATATATGAAAATTAAAAATTTAATAAAATTTTAAAAATATATGTTACCTATCTCACCATGCTCTTCGTCGAGAGGCATAGGCATGTATAGATCTCTGAGGAAGTTGATCCCTGCATAGGGGTAATCCTTGATAACCAAGATCTGACATGCCCAACGGTAAAAAAACTTATCATAAAATCCCTCTATAGTCCTCCCTCCACCTTGTCTAGGCAGTAAATTTTCCCACCTGCTCATTGTTGGGAAGGAGGCTACATTCCCCCATACTGTCTCTCTGGGAATGAGACTAGGAACCCTCTCAAATAAGAAGGAGCATAAAATGGTACCAAACCCGAAGGTATTGTTGGTATTCCTATGACACTCTGTGATATGTCTCTTCATGCATACAAGCATGGTGGTACTCCATTCAAAAATTATTTCCTCGAAACACTAAATTGCACAATGCATATGTGCGTGTGAGGCTTGATGGAGTGTCATGAATCGAGTAATATTCCCAATCAGAAGTAGGATCATTCATAGAGAGAGGTTGGTGATATTGTGAATTGAAACTTGAGAACCCACTTTCTTAGTACCAGCATCACAATACATGTTGATATAATCCTCAATGTTGAACAGCCCCGGAGGAAAGGTCCTCAAGTTGACTGGTCCCCCTCTTCTCGAGAGGCCAATTAGAAAGTAAATGTCCTCTGTAGTCGATGTCAATGATTGACCCTACAACATAAAATATTCAACATCGGGATGCCAATACTCCACAAGAGCGTTAATCAACCTCGGTTGTTCCCTCATTAATGAACAATGGAATAATTTCCACAAACCACATTGTTTCAGTGCGACGATGTCCATAGTGTCCTCCTCGGCCAAGATATCAAGCTCCTCATGCTCTCCCTCCCTCCAGTGAACATACATCCTATCACAGAACAATTTGGAGAGGAGTTAATATTTGATTTTTCATTTTTTCAATACAAAGGGAGGTGTATGCGGGATGTTTACTACAGAGTTGCGTATGTACTTGGGCCGTTTATTATTCTACTCGAGTACATACATGGGATGGCCTTGGAAAACCTACGTACACACAGGTGCAACCTTTTTATAAAGGCGCGTCCATCCCAAACATAAAATTAAATTAAAAGTAAAGAATTTAAATGAAAGAGGAAGTTTGATGTACTTACTTGGTCCAACAAAGAGGGTGTTTCGTCCACTGTAGCTTCCGGAATCCACTGTTTTGACAAAGGGGTTTTTCAACCCTTTTTTCAATTTCCAATTTGCAATGGTTAAAATGAGTTGTCCATTTCTATTTATAGAATTTTTTGGCCATTTTTTCCCTTTTTTGGTCCCCTTTGCCATTTTTCCTGGCTTGGTGGCTACTCAAATTCACTTCTAAGTTATCTATTAGTCATTCTAGTACTTTTCTCCTTTGGTTTTGGTTATTATTTTTGGGGATTGGTTACATTTTCGTCATCCTTTGGTAAAAGTTGTTTTTTCCAAATTTTGCATATAAGTTAGGGTTTCATTCCCACTTCTTGCATCTTGTTTTATTTTACTCTTTGTCATAGGTTCGAACCCATAGAAGTGTGACACATAACCTTTTTGGCTTCTTTAAAAGTGTTGTAATTAGGAAGTAGAGCCTACCTCTACATGGATTCTCTATGTATATCCTTTGCTGCATTTTTGGTGTCCATGCTATCATTTTTTACTATAGTATTGGGAGTCCTTGATTAGTCCCATCATGATTACATATCGAAGCCTCATTCTTGTTACTAATCATCATTCTTGGCCTTACCTTCGGGACTCCCTAATGAGAACGCTTTGTTGTCTTTCAAGGTCACTTTAAAATTTGAATGCAACATCCAACGAGACTTTATTTATTATTTTCGATCTCCTCTGGATTACTTGAGAAAAGTAGCCCCCTGGAGTCTTCTTTAATCCCTTTTCAGACTCTCTAAAATTGAAAAGATTTTTGAGATATCTTGTTTCCCTTCACGCTCATCAAAATCAAATTTGAAGGCACATCTGTCCAGCGGTATTTTACCTTTTTTTCAGTCCAGATGACTAATTTTATGAATAAAGGTATGCTCTAGGAATTTGGGTTCACTAGAAGAGTATTCTAAGAAATACGCTTAACCATTTTTCGGGCCCGAGGGACCAAATCTTCGAAAAAGAAACATTTTCCTTGGTTTTGGTTTATCACCTTTTTCGGGCCTTGGAGATTACTTATGAAAAAGGAACCCCCCCCGAATTCCATAGTTAATCTCTTTTCAGACTCCCTAAAATTAAAAATATTGTCGAGTGACCTTGTTCCTTCACACTCATTAAATTGGTCCAAAAGAACATCTACTTGGCATGAGTTTAACCCTTTTTCTAGCCAATAGATTATAGCGGAAAAAGGTATGCCTCGGGAGATTCGTCTCGCCGGGAGAGTTCTCCTCAGTTTCTTTTATACTTTTTCAGAGCTAAGGAGAATAAACTCAGAAAATTTTTGTGAGTGCATAGTTAAGCTCTTTTCAAACTCCTTAAAATTGAAAAGATAGCCGAGTGATCTTGTCTTTGTCACACTTGTTAAAATGGTTTTGAAAAGTCGTCTTTTCGGTGCAAGTTTAACCCTTTTTCGAGTTGATTGGACTAACTATGAAAAAGGTAATCCATGGAGTCTTCTTTTTTCATTTTTTCAGACTCTCTAAACATGAAAAAACCATCGATCTTACCTTCTCTGGGCTCGTTAAAAATTTACATAGAAGGGGTCTTGTTGAGTTATGATTAATTGCATTGCGGGTGTCATATTTTCATCTTTAGCCTAATGTCGGCTACATGTTGTTCTCAAATGAACCTTTAAATAATTCCTTATATGCAATCCTTGCATCACTTCTTGCCTCTGTAATCTGACACCCCGACCCATGGAGGAATTTTCCCCAAGTGTCCTTATCCTACACATGTCTCCTTGCCCTGAACATTAGTATGTTCCATGTGCTTGGAACCATTTTTCTTGCTTGTAAAACTCATTCCTCCCTTGTCATATAAAATTCTTTTATTCTTTTTCAAGCTCATTTAAAAATTGAAAAAAACAAAAAAATCAAATATTCCAAAAAGAGGGGACGGGAAAAATACATTTTTTTTTCGGTAGCATAGATAGTTGCCCTTGGACAAAGCATATCCTTCCATTTTTTGTCAATAATTGGGATCTAGTATGACCTTAGGAAGGTGTTCACGCTACATAGAGTTGTGTCCTCCTCCATTTGGTTACTCTTCCAAACATATGGAGAGTTTGTGGTGGCAACTACATCACAAACTTATGTCAATGTTACGCTGCCTAATTCTAATCATCTTTCGTGCTTTTGTCCAAGGGAGGTTTTACACAACCTAAGTCATCCTTTCTACAGTTTGTCTCTTGAATTTAATGAGTCGGACATCAGAAGAGTCCAGTCAAGTCCAGATTCAAAATCGATGAATTTCTCTGCCTGATCATCAAGATCCTCCAATATTTTCCCAACAGCATGTCGAAGACCTTAGAGTAGTGATTTTTCCACTCCCATTGTACTCCTACCTCAGTTTTGAATATCTTGAAGTTGTTTCTCAAGCTATGAAGTTTTCATCTCCAACCGTAGGCATCCCTAGCTTCTTGAAGATGCATATTGTACNTGTCGAAGACCTTAGAGTAGTGATTTTTCCACTCCCATTGTACTCCTACCTCAGTTTTGAATATCTTGAAGTTGTTTCTCAAGCTATGAAGTTTTCATCTCCAACCGTAGGCATCCCTAGCTTCTTGAAGATGCATATTGTACTTGTATATCTTCAACTGATTTTGAGATGTAGATTCACTGTGTATTGCTCGCAGATACACTTTATATAGTTATATGATATGGATCTGTAGTGTATTTGATTGGAATCCATGATTCAACTCATCCTGAGCATGGGCATGCCCGCCTCAAAGAGATAATTGTTTTTTTTCATATGGCACCTCCCGAACTATGGTCCCGGGCTCACTCGATTTCGTGCATTCTCAATGGTGAAGATATTCTAATGTGTTTTAGCCATTAGTTTCTCTTTTTAACTCATACATTAGGGGGAATATATTATAGCCCTAAAATGCCCTGCTCATACATACATGGCATTAGCCTTCCTACTTGCATAATTTTTCAAATCATTGTTGAGGAACTCTATTTTAAAAACCATTTTTGGGAGCATATACACGCCTTGTTGCACTACTTCCTACATACATACACTTGATGCATTCTATATAGCCCATGTACATATGCTTTTTGCACACTAAAAAACCTGTATATACCTCCAAAAGTTGCAAAATTAAAACATTGCAAGGAATTCGGTGGAATTAATGGGCTATTGGAGGTTTCCCAACCAATTCACCTGCTATAGACCGTCCCCCAACCTGTAGAATTCTTGCAGAAACCTCGATAGATCTAGAATTCTAGTTAAATTGAACACAAACAATTTGATGATATTCAAGAGATGAGAGAAAGTTTTTTCTCCATAAATCAGAGAATTATATTAATAAAAAATGAATATACATGAGCAACCATCCTCAAAAAAGAACAGAGGAGGTGAATATATAGAATTTCTGACATCGAAATTCTAGTCAAAAAAATCTAGAAATAGCTAAAATAGGTGTCATGAGCTAAGGAAGACCACATAGTTTGACCTAGACCACTAAAGATACATGTAAAACACTCATTAATGTCCACAAGAGTTAAGTGATGTGCATTATCTCACTTAAGATCACTTAACTGACAAGAGAAGTAGTTCCAACTCACTTAACTGACCCGAAATAGTAGTTACTAATAATAGTAACAGAAAAAATCATTAATCAAGGAATAAATATCTCACTCAAAGAGGAGGTGTGAATTCCCTAATAATAGATGAGTTTTTCATGGGGGAGTTGGAATAAATCATGAATAAATCAATAAAATCAAGAATAAATCAAGAATAAATCGAGAAAATCAAGAAAAATCAAGAAAATCAAGAACCGAGAGTTGAGTCTTGATCTAAAATTAGCAGTTTTCCCTAAAATCTAGGGATGAGGTGCCCTTCTTATCTATGTGGAAAAATTATGTGTAATAAAGTGTAAATGAATGTATTAACCAAGATCTAGGAGTTATATGCTAGGAATAAACTAATGTAAGTTAGGGATATGCTCCAACACCCCCCCTTAAGCCTAACTGTAATGACAAAAAATTTGAGTCCCGACAACCGACCATTTTAGGTACTCATTACATAAAATAATTCCTCATGAAAAGAGGAAAGATGGAAAACCTCATGGGAAACCCACCCCCCAAAAAAAAAGAGGAAAAAAAATGCTGAGTGGCCAAAAGTGACCTACTCAGTTGTCTCCACCACTCCAAGCATAGCTCTCAGTTCTAAAATTTTCTTTTCAGTGAAGGACTTGGTGAAGATGTATGCAACCTCAGAGTGTGACTTTGGATATGAACCAAGTGACATATAGAAATGTATGGGAAGCAAAGGTTCTGTGGAAGCCAGGGCTTGAGGAGGCCCCAAAAACTGTGATCTAGTCCTTCTTGTATTCGCAGGATCATCAACTAGTTCACCCACATCTTGCAAGGTTTTCTCTGCCCAAGTTGGCAAATGATTTACAGAATCCATGACCTGATCCTCATCCTCTATATCAGACCTGAAAGGTTTATCTGATGTCTATTCTTAAGTGTTCAAATAATTTTCTGACTCCTCCTCATCAATGACAACAAGCGGTTCCTCGACAGGTCTTCTGAAAAATCATGCAATGATTCTTCTTCAAACTTCACACTTCGAGCTAGAATGAAATTTTCAGTGGGAGAGTCTAGAAATATATATCCTTTGACACCTTCAATATATCCAACAAATATGAATTCAACACTTTGAGGCTCCAAAGCCGTCCTCTTATCTGTCGGAATGTGATCCCACACTTGTGAACCAAAAATACGAAAGTACGACACTTTCGGTTTCTTACCGGTACAACATTCAAAAGGAGTGGTGCCTTTGAGAGATTTGTGAGGAAATTAGTTCTAAATGTATGCTACATAATGAATAGCTTCAGCCCATAGCTTGGGAGCAATTGATTTCAACTGTAGCATACAATTTCCATCTCTTTTAAGAACCGGTTTTTCCTCTCTGCAACACCGTTCTGTTGTGGTGTATATGGCACTGTGTGTTGTAGTTGTATATTGATTGAAGGCTATGATAATGGGCCCATAATGTCACTGTGAATCAGCCCAAGTGGTGAAGAAGCTCTCTATGCCTTCCCTTTGTCAAACGTTTTCTCTGTATGCTTGCCAAGAATGCATCCTTGACATACACCGCCTGTGAATTTAATAGCTGGCAATCCTTCTACCATGTTTTCCTTGCTGAGTTGATGCAAGTACTTATAGTTTAGATGGCCAAATATTTCATGCCATAACCTGATGATATCATTATATTGTGACAGAAATATAGTGCTAATATATTTAGGAACAAAGTGGGATAATAAATACAAACGAGAACCGTGATCTGCAATTCCATGTGCAAGTTGTGAGCCTGTGGAAATGTCGGTAATCACTGCGGAGTCCGGAGTGAACTCCACCTTCCTTCCAGAGCCAGAATGAGTGATATGATATATCGAGAGAATATTTATATACAATGAGGGTACATGAAGCACATTTGTGAAGCAGCCCCCTTCAAGATCAACAATTCCTTCTCCGCACACCTTTGCTGGTGCGGCATCTCCCAAGTAAAATGGGGATCTAGTGCTTTATTCGATGGAGGAAAATTCATCTTTTGATGCAGCCATATGGTTTGATGAACCTGAATCAAGGATCCAAGCTGATGGAGTGGATGTTACAGCCATTAAATCATGACCATCTCATGCTCTCCCTCCCGTTCTGTTATCATCTTTCTTCTTTGCATTTTCGGGCATCGTGAGATTTTGCTGCTGCAATTGCTTAGCCATCTGATCGATAGTATTCCTCATGCAATTTTCTTTGGGATGAAAAAACTTGGAACAGTATCTGCAAAGTGTTCTTTCCTTCTTCTTCTTCTTACCCTTAGGCTTATAAGAGTTCTTTGAAGATTGTGCGAATCTCTCCTTCTTTGATTCAGGAAATTTACCCTTTCCTTTTTCCTTGTCTTTTCCACTGCTCTTTGGAGCATCAGTAGCCGCAAGTGCTTGGTTATTGGAATGATTTATGGCACCCATTTGGAATAAATTAGTTTTCTCTTGAGTCAATGCTGCAATGAAATCATTCAATGGAGGCATTTTCCATTTTTCCTGAGTCAATTTAGATGCTTGAAAAGACGACACAAATACGAAATATTCAGGGCCTAGTTTCGAGAGAATTGAAAGGATGAGTTGATATTCCCCTTTCATGACTCCACATGAATTAATTTCAAAAAGGAGGTATTTGAACTTGGTGAAGAATTCTTGTAGGTTGCTGAAATGAATTGGACTTAGGGATATGAGTTCATTCTCCAGTTGATGCACTCTCATTGCATCCTACTTGCCAAATAGTCCTTCCAATGTGGTCTAGACCACATCGGGAGTAGTGGATCCACTGACATGAAAGAGGATATCTATGGAAATTGATAGGCATATTAGCCCAACTGCTTCATCTAATTTATTGAAATACTTTATCTTCTCCATTGCAGCAATCAATTCTTTCTTCGTTCCCATTGTTACCCGGTAAATCCCTTTTCTTTGGAGGAGCAGAGTGTAAATTCTAACCTTGTACAATATCTACTGAAAACTGATATTCAGAAAAGAACAGAAAAGATACAATGGAAAATACAAACATTACACAAATATTTTTCACCTGGAAACCCAAACCGGGAAAACCAACATATATTATATTCATACATTGTGTTACATTGTTTACAATACAATATACATATAGGAGCCGGTGACATCCGAAATAACAATGACTGGATTGGTCAAAACCCTAATTCCTTAACCCGAGGAAATGATAAGAAAACCATGGGCAAAAGAAACCATGTGCGAAAAACCACCCAATAATGTGGTCCCGATGTAATGAAGTCCCGATGTATGTGCGTCCTAGAAATATGTAAGTCGGAAATATGTGGGTCCCAAAAGAAATTTGAAGCGAACCTTAGCGGGGGCTCCGCCCCTCTAGCTAGCATTACTTGAAGCCTTGGTATAGCAGGTATAATACTGCGTGCAAATAATATAACACAACATTCTCCCCACTTGTTGTTTTCTTTGCATAGGGGTTCTGAGGGTTACATAGTCAAAAATCTGGGGCAACAATGCCCATGGATCCTCTACACCAAAGAGAACTTCTGATTAACTCCGCGATTTTGTTAATGAATCCGCAGCATTCTTCAAAGTGTCCACCTTCATTAGGTGATACTTTCTTTTCTTGCAATCATGTCTCTTACAAAGTGATATTGAGCATCAATGTGCTGTCTTTGAATGATAGCGAGGGGTTCTTTGCCATGAAGATTGCACTCTCATTGTCACACTCTATCCTTACATTTCTTGTACCAACCCAATACACGAAAACAATCTTTGTAATGTGTCGGCTTCCTTACTTGCATGGTGGCTGCCATGTATTGAGGATGCAGTAGTTGAGAGTGCCACTGCGACCTATCTTTTGCTCATCCAACTTATTGCTCCTCAAGCGGGTTAAACACATACCGGCTTGTGGATCTCCTACGATCAAATCTCCCGATGATCTTCATCCGCACAAACCCATGTATCGACCCTTTGTCCAATCGGGTCTTCGCCATTAGAAGAATCCATGAAGATAACTTCCTTAGTAGCACAATACATAGCTAGCGATTCCGCGCAAATACCTGAAACCCCTTTTATTGTTGTCCAATACTCCTATGGTTTTGACATATACGCTCATAAATCCCACTGCATGTGAAATTTGCGGTCTAGTACAGACCATTGCATACATCAAACTGCCAACTACGCTTGCATATGGAACATGATACATGACCTCCTCTTCTTCATGTGATAACTTGGACAGTCCACGAATAACTTTATAGCGAGGGAATGGGAACCTTCACGGTTTTACATTCACGCATATTAGCTCTGCAATATTGTGTCGACATATTTTCTCTGATTTAACTTGAGTTTCCTCCTTTTCAATCTCTTTTAATTTCCATGCCAAAATGAAATTTGAAGCACCAAGATCCTTCGTATCGAATTTGAGTGGACAACTGAGTTTTCACATCACGGATAATCTCCTTGTTGTTTCCCTACAATGGCATGTCATCTACATAAATCAAATGATCACCAATTAATTTAGAATACCTACGGTGATCCTCTTTGCTTCTTGTGAATCCCAAGTCCAATATATAAGTATCAAATTTTTTTGATACCACATCCTTGGTGATTGTTTTAAACCATGCAGGGGACTTTTCCAGCTTACATACCGACTCCTTCTTTCCTTTCACAACATAACCTTACGGTTGCTTCATAAATATTTCTTCTTCAACATTCCTGCATGGGAATCTGGAAGAAGAATGTTGTCTTCACATCCATCTATTATATTTCAAAATCAAATGCGGTGACAACAGATAACAAAGTCTTATAGGGTTAACTTGGCAACATGAGGAAAAATCGCAAAATCAATTCCCTCAACACAGGAATAACCATTTACTACTGTCGATCTTTGTATTTCTCCGCTTTTCCTTACGCATTCAACTTCTTTTAAATACCCATTTGCTACCAATGCGATTTCTTCCATTTGGAAACTCAGCAGATCCTAAGCCTCATTCTTATCCAAAGTGCCATTTCTTCTTCCATGGCCCTTTTTTGATTTCCATCCTCTAAATCCCTTGCCTCCCTGACAGTTCTAGGATCATCATCATTGATAGACAAAGAAAAATTTGAAGAAATCGGATGGACTAGACCTTTCCTGGTAGCCTTCTTTCACCGATCCGATCTCCTCAATGAAATTATGAGGATCTTCCTTCTTCTTATTCATGTTCTTCCTTAGAGTACGCTTCATCATCCTTTCTAAGAGTAAACTCTATCTTCTCTGGTTCTTCCCTTACTTGGTAGGACTTCCACGTTTAACAACATCCTTCATTTCTCCTAAATACCACATTTTCGGCTATACACTACCTTCTTGGATTTTTATGGGTTTCAAAGCTTATAAACAGCACCAGGACCATCTTTATATCCAATAAGATACATTTTTCAACCTTCTTATCCCGACACTCCTATTTTCCTTTGGAACATGAACATATGCATCATAGCCGTACAACAAGATGTGTAGAAGGTTTCTTATTGATCCATACCTCTTGTGGAGTCTTTTCACTAGCGCTGATGAGGGTGATCGGTGACCAGATAGCTTGGTATCCACTTGCCTCTACCCGATTCTTGCCTATCGGCACCAGGCATGCACCTTGCTTTTCCATCAGCGTCATGTTCATCCCTTCTGCAACCCCATTCTAATATGGGTTGTATACATGGAGTGGTCTTCACCTTTCTATACCACTTCTTACAAAATTCTTCAAATTCATTTCCCTAGAAATCTCCACCATTTGTCCTCAACGCACTTAGTTGTTTCTCTGTTTGATTCTCAGCAAAAGACCTTAAACTCTTTAAATCTCGAAGACTTCAGATTTATTCCCGAGGAGATATATCCAAGTTTTCATCGAGAAGTAATCTATAAATGAGACATAGTGCATGGATTTTCCCCATGATGGGCCGACCGCGGTCGAAAACATCACTAATGAACTAGGCATGCAAATTCCTTCGTTGCAGGAGGAATTTTACTCGATTCTGTTTTCCATACAGACAATGTTCATAGAAATCAAAATCGGAGAGAAATTAGACATACCTTCAACCATACCTTTCTTGTGTAGTAGTCAAAGACCCTTCTCTCCAGATATGCCCGATTTGAGTCTTTGATGCCCGCAGACATAACCTTTTCGGAAATTTGGCCAGGAGTTCTTTCTTCTTCAACCTGTGCTCGGGGAACAATGGGCTATTACACCCATAATTAATAGTGCTTCCTAGCATCTTATGCACCATTTGAGTTAATACGAACTCTCCTCATCAACACCCTTTCCCCTCGAACCATCCTGCAGTTCCCTTTTCAAAGGTGAACTTTACTAGCATCTTTGTTTGCTAAAAGAAATCAAATTTACGGCCATGCACGGGATGTGTAGAACACCGGTAGATGTTCTAATCGCTGCATCTATGAGGATACCAACTTGACCTTCCACTTTTCTATTGATTACGTTGTGAATCATTACCCAGAAACGTATTACCTCCATCATACTTTTCGAAATACAGCGGAACCACTCCCACAGCCAGAGTCATATGAAAAGGATGCACACGGAATCAATCGATGTGGATAGAATTACCGCATCCTTCTTCAGCAGGTCTTTTCTTTTGTAGAAGATTCTTTAGATCCCTTCTTTTTATCAACTTTGGATCTACACTCCTTCTTGTAATTACCCTTCTTTTCCACCTCCAACATACCCTTCAAACTTTCGGAGATTTAGATCTACTCTTAGACTTAGATATCCCACTTTAGAAATTAGATTTATTTCTTTCGGGGCGTCCTCTTGCAAATGGTAAATGCATGTTATGTCCTTCCGCTTTTACTTTTAGTCTCATCTCCCTCAGGCAAACAAGGGACAAGACCACTTCTTCAAACTTCAAAGAATTTGTATTACTACCTATGGCTAACCCGGACTATCCCGCAGTGCGGTAAGAACGCTCGTGACACATTTATCTTCATCTAAAATTTTAATATCCACAGTTACTAGCCGACTTACCCGCGATTATTGAAGGCGTTCAAATGCTTTCTGCCCTTAGGAGTCTCCATCTCTCATCCTCAAGTTATCACGACTTCTTTCTTAGGAATAGTTTATTTACGGGGGGACTTAGGCTGATACAACTTCCCAATTTTTCCCATAAATTTTGGTTGCTTAGCTTCCTCACGACACATTCGGTGTCTTGAATCGGAGAGACACGATCGAATTATGCTCTTTGCCTTCCGATCCATCTTTTCCAATCATCTGCAGAAGTTCCTGTGGGTGCGATGCACGGATCTACTCTGATCCAGCATTTCTCCAACAAATATTCTATCTTGAGCTTCAATGACTCAAAAATTTTCCCATTTAACTTCTTGATCTCCATCTTCGCATTTCTTGCCATTTCTTTTCACCGAAAAAAAAGTCGATCTCCCACTTGTAACAAGGCTTATCACGGTCACGAGCCAAACATGACGACAAAGGCATCCCCACAGAAATAATAAAGCTTTATTACCAAATGTAAATTCTAACCTTGGCGCAATATCTACTACAGTATTTAGTAAAAGAGCGGAAAAGATACAATGGCAAATACAAACATTACACAAAGATTTTTCACTTTGGAAACCCAAAACCCGGAAAACCGGCCATATATTATATTCATACATTGTGTTACGGTGATTTTACAATACAAATATACATATAGGATCCAACAAAATACAAAACCATAACACAATGACCTAGATTAGTAAAAAAAAAAAAAAAAAAAAAAAAAAAAAAAAAAAAAAAAAAAAAAAAAAAAAAAACCACCTAATATCATGTGAGTATTTTGGAAATATGTCGTCCGGTAATATGTCATCCCGATATGTAATAGGTCAGGAGTATAATGCGTCCGAAAAAATTGAGGTACGCCCCGAGAACCCCCACCCAGAGCTAATTAACCCCTAGCGACATGGAAACAAACCTCTTGTGCAAAGGAATGCTAACACATGCCAACCACTTGGAGGATATATGTCTTCCATTGAAGTGGTGAAGGTTAAGGTGTTTTTTGTGGGCTAAAGGAAGTCGCTCCA
Source organism: Picea sitchensis (assembly GCA_010110895.2). Classification (NCBI taxonomy): domain Eukaryota; kingdom Viridiplantae; phylum Streptophyta; class Pinopsida; order Pinales; family Pinaceae; genus Picea; species Picea sitchensis. The sequence continues at coordinate 74,309 of SNQJ01S0027172.1, forward strand.
TTGCGGCTTTTCGCATCTCGATGATCTATACCTGCAAAATAAAACCATGTACAATCCAATAGATTCAATCAAGCTCTAATACCAAATCTAAATTCTTGCGAGGGAAACCGATAGATCTAGAATTTCTAGTTAAATTGAACACAAACATTTTGCTGATATTCAAGAGATGAGGAAAGTTTTTGCTCCATAAGTAGGAGAATTATATTAATAAAAATGAGATATGATAAACCATCCTCAAAATAAAGGGGAGGTCAGATAGCGAGATTTCCAACATGAGAATTCTAGAGTAAAAAGACTTAGAAATAGCTAAAATAGGTGTCATAAGCTAAAGGAGACCACATAGTTGATAGAAATAGCTAAAATAGGTGTCATAAGCTAAGGGAGACCACATAGTTAGACCTAGACCACTAAAGATACATTTCACACACTCATTAATGTCCACAAGAGTTAAGTTATGTGCATTATCTCACTTAATCTCACTTAACTGACAAGAGAAGCAGTTCCAACTCACTTAACTGACCTGAAATAGTAGTTACTAATAATAGTAACAACAAAAATCATTAATTAAGGAATAAATATCTCACTCAAAGAGGAGGTGTGCATTCCCTAATAATAGATGATTTTTTTCATGGGTGAGTTGGAATAAATCATGAATAAATCAAGAAAATCAAGAATAAATCGAGAAAATCAAGAAAAGTCGAGAAAATCAAGAACTGGGAGTTGAGTCTTGATCTAAAATTAGCAGTTTTCCCTAAAATCTAGGGATGAGGTGCCTTTCTTCTCTATGTGGCCAAATTAGGTGAAATAAAGTGTAAATGAATGTATTAACCAAGATCTAGGAGTCTAGGCTAGGTATAAACTAATGTAAGTTAGGGATATGCTCCAACACAATCGAATAACCATCCTTTTGTCATATAAAAGGAGGTCTTGGGGTGTCATTCCACAATCAAGCATTATAATGGTGAAACTCTACCCAAATTTCCTTTCCTTCCTTTCCCAAGTATTTGCCACCTTTTATGATTTATTGCCTCAACATTCCATCTCTAGCCCATTTTCTCCCATACAATCCAACCCCTTTCCTTGAGGTGATCATTAGTTTGTGAGAGAAGGATTTTGGAAGGTGCACTTGGAGCATTTTCAAGAGGAGCCTGGACCAGGTTTGCAAAGTGTCAGCCTACAAAGGTTGTAAGCTTCAATCTTTGTTTATTGAATTAAAAAATCTATTTTCCCTGTCCCAACTGATGGTTTTTATGTATTTTCTTTGATTTATACATAAAAAATTATATCTAACCCTAATTGATGAATAGAAATAGCATGTTTGTAGCCTTGTCTTCCTAGTTTTGGATGTAGGTCAAATTTGGGAGGAGACTTTCATCCTTGGGAGCTATAGATCTTGAGGAGATAAGCACCAAATGTTGGATAAAAGGTACGGTTTCTGATTTATTGTTTCATTGCTTTCTATTCATCTATTTTAGAATGTTTGGTGTAGTGTAGAAATTATATTGACTTTTAGGGAGTCATTTTCTTTGTCTATACTTTAAACTCTGGTATAGTTATAGGGGTATTTTCATGTTGCAACTAATCTAATATATCATCGATCCTAGGTAGAGGGTAGTGTAATCGTGTTCAATTCTCTGTAGTCGATACATATTTTCCAATTCCAATCCTTATTTGGTACAATTATGATATACCTGGTGGTATCTTGATTTGAGATCCAACTTGGTGAAATATTTTGTGTGTTGCAACTGCTCGAATGGATTATCAATCCTAGGAAGAGGTTATATACTTTTTTGTGTAATCTTGTTTAACTCTCTATAGCCGATACACACTGTCCCGGTCCCATAATTATTTGGTACAATTATGATAGGAAACCCAAAAGATGAGGTACTTGGTTGAATCACTCCCTTGTCTAGCATTTGTTGCAATTTCTTATTCACTTCATTTTCTCCCACAATGGATTGTCAATAAAACCCAATGTTTAGAAATGGGGAGTATAGTAACTTTATTTTGTTCTCCACTTACCTCTTGTGAGGTATCCCTTTAGGATCATGGAATACTCCTCTATATACCTATAGAAACACCTACAATTGATGGTTATTATCTTTAGTACACCCCTCTAGGGATTTTGTTACTCTTATCGATTCATCATTAGACTGATTTTCTCTTAATAAAAGTAAAACATATTTCTTACTAGAACTATTTAACTTCTTGGCTAGGTTGGCACTTACCAATGAGATATTTGACTTTCCTTGATAATGTAGGACTTCCCACCCTTTATTATTTAGTATAAGTTGGATCTCCACATGAATATTTCATTCCTCATATACATGGTGGGGCTTCCAAGAAACACTCTACATATGTCAAGGGGTGCTACATCTAATTCCACTTCATCAATACAATCAACACTTACAACAAATTTAATATTACGTTGTTTCATTACATTCATATTTTCATCCTTGTTTACCAATCCCAATGGATATGAGCTAGGATGATCATGAATATATAATCCGATCTTATTGACCAAATCCATTTTTATGGGATTATCCTGTGAACCAGAGTTGAAGAGAACATCTTTATTCATCTTCTTGACCTGGATCTTGATGTGGAAGAGTTTGGTCATCTCCTTCTCTTATTAGTGATGAAGGATACTCATATTCACCTCCTTCTTCACTTATTTGTAGAAAATATTCTCATCCTTGTCGAAACTACTTTTGACCTGATTGCTTGAATCCATGGATGAAAGATTCTTTTTCTTTCAATCCTTATTAAGTTTCTTTGGGTTCAACCCTAGATTTAGTTTCCATCACTTTTCCTTAGAGTTCCAATCAATATTGAAATGATTATAATGGTTTATAGGATCCTTTAACTAATGTACAGTGGCTTCCATATTCTTTTCCTTTCCCCCTTTCCACTTCTTCTTCCCCTTCTTGGAAGTTTCCCAATGCTCTTTCTTCTTAGAACCACTTGGTTTCCCTTTATTTTGGCTTATGTTTTCTTGATATTCTGCCTATACAGATTCCTCATCCATTTTCCTTATATTGAAAATCATCACTTGATTTCATAGTGTTAGGAACCTAACCTCCCTAACCCCTCACATAGATAGAATAATATATTTTCCATGTAATAGAGGTCGACATTAGTCAATAACATATATTTAATAAATATGAAAAAGTCAATGTAAGAATACCTAATAGAATCTTCTGCTTCTAGAAAGAGCTTCTTCTAAAATGTTCTTTGGAAGATAGAATTAGTATAAATAAGAGTAGGAGGAATAAGAAATATTTATCTTGAGAATTAATTGTAATAGAGCTCTGCTTTGTTGGAGGTTTCTCCTTTGAAGAGGAAATTGAACATTTTTTTCTTTAAATAAAGGTATTATTTTTGGTATTTCTCTTCTCAATATGTTTTTGTTCCATTGATATCTGTTGAATATTCCTGTTTTTGCATATTATGTTACATCTAGTACCTTACAAGTGGTATCAGAGCAATTTCCTTAGTAGGAATTGTGAGTAAAAATTTTTCCAGGGTAGAAACATGTACTATCAGTGTCTTTAAAGAACATATATCTATTGTTCAGTGGGGAAAATTTTGTGCAAGCGATAAAGACAATTTCATGGGGTTTCCTAGAAACCAAATCTTTTCCCTTATTGGAAACCTTTGTAACCCTTCTTGGTACCCCTCAAGTAGTATTGCATCAGATAGAATTTGTACACGATCGTCACTCCCATGTACCAGTAGGTATATTAGGAGTCCCTTAGGTCTCCTAAAAAATTCCGTAGATCAACCGATCAACTGCATGACTCCTATAGTGCCACCGAGAACAACATTCAGGAAGATACTCTCTAGTACCTGGGTAATTGGGTAGTATGGATAAGGGTATGGTAAATCCTCCTTAGTTGGTGACCTAATATATTGGGTCAAGTACTACTATTTGACCCCACATATATATCAGAGAGCTATAGCACAAAGCAAACCATTTTCCATAGGCACACAGTTTTTTTCAAAGCTTTATGTATGCTTTGACACCAACACCCACTATCTAGCTCGTTTGACCAAGTTGTAACAATATAGAACAATGGAATAATTTATATCTTCCTTTGAACACTTGGATTTCCAAACGAAGGGAATGTTAGATTATTTCTTCAGGGATTGATTTATTAGTGGCCTCAAGTATGAAATACACACCTAGGTCCTAATGGCTCAACCTCAAACTTCGTTGGAATCTACTCAATGAGCCAAGGAATCCCAACATATTGTATCCATTGAAAACCACAAACCCTCCTTTATACCTAGCACTCTACCTACCAATACTACCCCTCCTTACACTCCTCTCAAGATCCATAAATTAACTTGATCAAAAATGGTTGAATTCCAACTCAAGGGTCTTTGCTATAATTGAGATGAAAAATATTTTATGGGGCACAAGTGTAAAGAAAAACAAAATTATATCCATTTGGGAGGATGTTTATAATGAAGATGTTAAGGTTTCACCTAAGGTAGCACTACACCAAGTAGATGATCTTACACTTCCCTTTAATCCTCTTAAAGTTGAACCACTAATTTTGGTGAATTATCTCATTGGATTTTATACTCCCCAAACCATTAAATTGATTGGTTACATTAAACACATGAAATTCGTCATCTTAGTTGAAAATGGAAACACTCATAATTTCATTCATTACTACCTTTACCAAGAAATCCATTGTTATATCTGTGTTGTCAACAATTTCAAATCATGATTGCCAATGGTGGTTCCATGAAATTTGGGGGGCGTTGTGAAAATGTCTGCCTATAAATTGATCAATATAAATAGAAATCTGACATGTTTTCTATTGACATGGGTGGTTGTGATATTTTGTTGGGTGTTGAATGGCTACATAATCTAGGCCCCATAATCATGGGCTTTAAGGATTTGACTATGCAATTCTAGTAGGAAGGGAAATAGTATAAATTATAAGTAATTACAATAGGCTCTTTAGAGATCATTAGTTCCCACCACATGGAAAAGTTACTCATAAAGGTCATTCCGACATCATTTCCCAATTCCATTCCATTCAAAACAATTAAGAATCCCTCTATGCATCTCAACCTTCAATCTATCCTTTCCCATCATACTATTTTCCAAACTCCCCAGGGCCTTCCACCCTCACACAATGACCATGAACATTCCATTCATTTAACTCTAGGAAATATTCCTCCCAATGTGCACCTGTATCACCATCCCTTTTCTCAAAAAATTGAAACTGTGAAAATTGTCCAAGAATTGGTAGAAGCAGGTATTATCCGTCCCAATACTAGCCCCTATTCTTCCCATGTTGTCATGGTCCTCAAGAAGGAAGGAACTTGGTTCACGTGTCCTGATTTTTGTTCCCTCAAATAAATTACCATCAAGGACAAATTTCACATTCCTGTCATAGATGATATTCTAGATGAACTTTGTGGGGATCAATACTTTACCAAAATTGACCTCCTTTCTGGCAACCCTCAAATACGTATGAAAGAGGAAGACATTCCCAAGATTTCATTTCACACTCATGAGGGATATTGTGAGTTCTTGATCATTCCCTTTGGTCTCTATAATTCCCCCTCAACTTTTCAAAGTCTCATGAATCATGTCTTTTGTCCTTTCCTCTGTCACTGTGTGTTAGTTTTCTTTGACTATATTCTCATCTATAGTAAAACTTTACAAGCCCATCTCACCCATGTGGATCAAGTTCTCCATATCCTCTCCGAGCACAAGTGTTTCCTCAAAATGTCTCAATGTGCTTTTGGAATATTTGAAGTTGAGTACATGGGTCATATTGTTGGCAAGGATGGTGTATGGGTGGATCCTAAGAAAATTGAAGGTATGAAAAAATGGCCCCGCCCTTAAACTCTTAAAACAATGGGTTATTTCTTGGCTTTAATGCACTATTATTTCAAGTTTGTTTAGAATTATGGAAAATTGTGGTTCCTCTAACAAAAATTATTAAAAAGAATTATTTCAGTTAGATTCTAACCACTAACCAATCTTGCCAATCTTTGAAAGAAGATATGTGCACTATGTTTGAATATTCACCAATACTTAGAGGGGGGGGGTGAATCAGTATTGAACATTTTTTACCACTTTTAATCATAACATTAACTTATCAATGATTCCATTAACTTGTGATTTCATTTAAGCATATCATAAAAATATAACCATAAACAATGCATCACAACATACACAGATACACAATAAACCTATATTTTACTTGGAAAACCAAATGGGATAAAACTACATAGTTCTTTATTATATATCAAATATTACATTCATAGGAAACACCACCTTCCAAAGTTATCCAGCATCAACTGGAAGGATGCTCCAACCCCCTATTTACAGGATCCAACCTGAAGGAAGATACAACTCACTAAATTCTCCGAATCCAACTAGAAGGAGGTCACAACCCCCTGATTTACAGGATCCAACCTGAAGGAAAATCCAATTCCCTATATTCTCCATCTCCAACTGGAAGGAGGCTACGATCCCTTGATTTACAGGATCCAACCTGAAGGAAGCTCCAATTCCCTTTATTCTCCAACTCCAACCGAAAGGAGGCTATGAACCCATTTCCTTTCCCCTACCTTCTGCCCTGAAATATAAGTGTAGACCGAACCTATCACTGACATTTTCACTAATAAACAACTTTTCACTGATAATAAACTCATCACTAATGATCAACCTTTCACTGATAATCATTGTCCCTGATAATCAACCTGTCACTATCATCATCCAATTTGTTATTGTCCCTATCACAGATATTGATACCTCATCATCAATAAGACTATATCCAATCTCATAAATCATACACCAAGACCATCACCAAGATGTGCACCAAATCATATGCTAATACATATGTTCCATATCATCCATGTAACAAGAATGTGTCATATCCATAAACCATGTTCCAAGATATGCCTAAAAAATGTGCCATAACATCCATCAACCATGTACCAATTTTTTCCTTTAACATGTAAACATATACCAAAGTACATCTCAAACTATGTGCCCAATATCCAATATGCTCCTCAAACCATATGCCAAAAGCATGCCTTGAGCATGTGCCAAACCATCCAAGATATGCCTTAATCATATACCATAACCATGAAAATAGAACACATAGAAATAATATCTTTAGTCATGTAGAAACCCGATGTCTATGATCATAGACCTGCAGACCTTCCTCAACTTCAACAACAAGAGAATATAATATTCATCAAACTTTACCTCAGTCTCGTGAGACAATTTTTTGGATTAGTCACAAACCCTAACCTTCAACAAGAGTAACTATGTACCTATAATAAATAATGGTATTAAAATTTTACCTAATAGTTTTCAATATATTCTCTGAAATTATGCCAAGTTTCACTCCTTGAATCATCCTTGAAAACGAGTTATAGCAAAAATGCCAGAATTTGCTAAATTCTAGCCTATTCTAGAGAGCGAACTGATAGAGCATGCCTCACGCTAAATATTTGATATCTGGTTTCGAAACTCACACAAAACATACCAAGGGATGTATGCTTTCCAATGCAATTGTTCTCACAGAATTTGGATCCTCTATTAAGAAGTTGTGACTGTGTTTCTCAGAACACATGTTTGAGACTAGTTTCCAAACTAGTAAAAAACCCTATCTTCCACGGAGTGAATATCCAAAAATACATCGACCTAGAAGATGAAATTTTTACCACAGGTACCTTGATATGTATTCTCAACATAATACAAGTTTTTGTATATGAATCATTCTATAAAACACATTATAGATAAAATGGTATGATTACCTTTAAATAATATACCTTAGAACACAACATCACAAGACTTTATTCTCCCTTGGAATTTCACCCTTCTTCACTTCATCTTCCCTCTAAAATTTGCCTCAGATCTCCTGGGTTACCTTAGAAAAAAATCACTTGTGTTCATGTAACAAATGAAATCCTAGGTTCCTTATTTATACTAGATCTAGCACCTTGTTTTTAGGGTTGTCTTGACCCAAATTAAAATTCAATTTAATTTTTAATGATTATTCCATTGACACTGAATTTTCAAACAATATCCTTAATATTTATTTTAACATTCATTGCAATGGGGCCGACTTGTAACCTCTTGTTTGAAACAATGTTTATTATTTTAATTAATTTGGGGTCGGCTTGTCACTTCTTGTTACAATTGTTTAGGGATTCTTCATCATACTTCGGGGCCTTCGTCTTGAAGAGATCACATCTCCTCAACCGTGAGGAACCAAGTGGTGTACCACCTACCATTGGAAATGGTGTGATGAGGAATATCCATCTATGAGGGTTTTTCATGCATTTACAATTTCCTTCACACTCATTTTCTTCAAACAAATTCGGGCTTCATGACGACACCTCTAGGGATTCTTAACCACTTATCCACTTAACCATATTTCCATGGCTTCTTATAGAATTATTGAAATAATATTTCTATGAGGGACATTCTTAGAGCTACGCCATTAGGGGACCACTTTGGATACTTCACCAAATAAACCCATCTCTTGGAATTCTTCTAGGGTTGACATTAATGACAACTAAATTTCCAACAATATCCCCCTTTGGCATTGATGGCAACACTCATACTCCCCCTATGACATTGCTTCCAATATTTCTCACCTCATATTTCTATCCCCCTTTGACATCAATGGAAATGTGTAACTCTCTTTGGGGTTGATCCCCTTGTCTTCATGCTTCTGATATTTCTCTCTTGATCTTTCTCTTCCCCTTTGATATCAATGGAAAAGAGTAACTCCCCTTGAAAGTATACCTTCTTTGATATTTATCTCCGTATTTTGTTCTTTCTCCTCCCTTTAGACATTAAGGGTAACTCCCTCTGACGATTTATCTCCCATTTTCTTGTTTTTTCAATATGTCATGCAGATTAGTTTGGGGCTACTTGTATATGATTGTTTTCTTCTCTTCCTATATATCTTATATTCGGGTGCTTTTTGTCCATTGGTGCTTCTTGTTACGATAAACTACTAATGTATATGAAAATAATTCATGTTAAGGCTTCTTCATCACTTGACTTCAAGTCTTCATGGATTTTCATCTTCATTGAATTGACATCAATGAATTAATCATCCAACAATATTCTCTTGACAATACAACTCTTCTTGATGGCTTCTCTTTTTATTTTTGTGCATTTCACTTCTTTCTTTCCTGTGACTAGTTGGTTTCACCTGTCAATATGATTTACGTCTAAGCCATATGATTTACAACAATTCCATCTTCATTTTTTCAATTCCTTCTAAGTTCATGCTTTCATCCACTATAATGTATCCTCTTTGGTTCAAGTCAAGTATTATCTTCTAGACCTACCAAATATCCCATGAAATCATCTATGTACATATGTCATAAAAATTGTCCATGACTCTGCTACACAACTGCACACATTGCTGACTAATATACCACTTCATTTTAATGAGATATTCTTCAAATATGTTGTAACTAATCACTACATATTCCTTCTATCAAGTTGAATCAAATATGTCTACTAGTCTTTCTGTATCTTCAAATCCAACTCTGCAAGTCTTTCATGGGGATAAAAACCGCTTCTTTATAAACCAATATGTCACGAGACATTATTCACTTTTGTCATAAAACCATTATGAATACTCATTCCAAAAATATAAAAATAAACACTTCATATTTCCTAAAATATAGTTCTTTGATCTACAATGGATGCTACCCAGACTCCCCCTCTTCAGTATTCACATCGTTGGGAGTTTCCAAGACGAATGACTTAGAACAATGGATGAAGTCACTTTGCTATGAGATAATTAATATGAACTCTAACATATTCATATTTCCTTTTAGATTCATCATTATCTTTCACTATTGCAAATCCTGAGAGTATGATTTCTAGGAGTTATTCATTTAACTGTTCTTCATTCACCTACTCTTCATTAACCTATTCTTTTTGGCCTTTATTTCTTATCCAAAACTTCTTTTACCTGATATCAATGTTTTATTTCATGGAGGCATCCATCATGCTTCTATAATAATGAGATATATTTCCATAGTTGTGGAATTTGTAACATTCAATATTGTAGTGAGTCACATCAACATTTATTGCTTAAAAATTTCTTCCATAATCTCTGTAACCTACAACTTTATGTCCAAAGCTATTATAAGTAAAACAACGACCTGAAAAAAAACTTTGATACCTAGAAGTAAATGATATTATTTTTGATGTATTCCTTATGAATTCATTCCTTAGTTGATCTTATCTTCTATTGTTTTCTTCACAATGATTGAATCTTCTTTTGTTGGATCATGTTTTCATTGATGTCAAAGGATTTATGTCAAGGGATTGATGTCAAGGGATTGAATTTAAAGGATTGATATCAAAGGAACAATGTATTTTCATAGTATATTGATGTAGTGATTGATAGATCATGTATTTTCCTTGATGTCAATGGAGTCATAGTCGTATGATGTCATGCATAGATGAAGATGGATCAATGAGTTTTCGTGGACATATAATGCATAGTTGGATTGATGTAAGGATGACTCATTATTTTCTTGTCATGGTTGATAGGGAGTACAAATGGATTAACTCCAAAGTGGTACCCTTATGGTGAAAGCCCTCACGGGAAGATGCTTTGTGGTTGATTTATCTTAGAAGTATGGTTAGATAACCCATTCCTAATTATGGAATAATGAGATGAAGATCAATGAATTTTTCAGTGAAACTATCCTATATGGATAATGTTTGTCATTCCATTTCTAGTGGTATGTGGAACGTCACATAACTCCTCACATTTTTAGAGTTATGGCCTTATGAAGTTGGAGGACCCTCATATGATGGCTAGAAGCCCCAAAAGGTCAAAGAAGTCAAAGTGATTACAAAGAAGAAATTATTTAAATAATAAAGTGAAGTGATAAAGTCAAAAGGGATTATTTAAATAATAAAGTAAATGGATAACTTTCTATTTATGGGAAGTGGTTATAATAAGGTTAACCCTAAAATGAGGAAAGTGGGTTAAGTGGTCAAGTGGCTATTAGATATATGGACAAGTAGAAAATTGGACAAAGTTGAACATAGGTGACTATGTGGAAAAAGTGGTCTATAATATGCTTCTGAGGAAGCTACTTGGAGAGTATAAATAAGAGGAAAGGGTCTCTTGTAGAAATAACTCTTGAGAATATATTGAAGATCTATTCTAAGAGAGTGATTGACTGGAGGATCTCATGGATGCATCAAATTTTCCATAAGTCTAAGATATTGAAGAAGAACGTCTTGAAATTTCAGAAACCCTATTTTATGAAGGAGTACGTGAGAAACAGTGGGCCAGAGTGCATACATATGCGGGCTACAGTAAACCAGAGCACGTACACATGCGGGCTGAAGGAGGAAAGAGCACATACATTTGGAGGAAGTCATGAAGCTTTGAGTGTGATTTTTTGTCAAGTTCTTGAAGTCTGAAGCAAGTTCCATATATCCATTCTATGGGCTCAGATCTTCCATAAAAATTTTGGTATGGTTACATAGTTGTATTGATGGATACTCTTGCTTATTGTATGGTGAATGCTTAAGGAATTCTTGGTATGGTTGTGGTGATATGGTTATATTGATTGATTGATAGAGTGAGTAGAACACTTATGTTTCAGTACTGATATGGTTGCCATAGTATATTGGTTACTTATGTTTGAGTAGAATTCATATTATATGGTTGAGGAACATAAGTAATTTGTTGGAGAGTTTGCATGTGTTGATATTGGTTATGGTACAGATTGGACAGTGAAAGACAAAAGTGAATGTGACCGAAGGCTGTAAAGGATCTGATTTTTAATGGAGAGAAAAACCTAATTGTTTAGAAGGAATACATAGGTTGTAGTACAGACATGATGAGTACATACACGATTTGTACTATTGGTAGGGCACATACATATGTGTGATGCATTACTGACAGGTTACATACCTATTAACATATTGGTATCTGTTGAGGATTGATTTCTCTTCTCAGTTGGTGATGAGTTGTAACTCTATAGATACGGTTCTCTTGTAGATTTGTAACTCTATTTATTTGTTGTTGATAACCCAAGGATTGTAGTCTGTAATAAAATGAAAATTGTACATGCATTTTGTGTTCTTTGTGTTTCTTGTGGTGATAACTTATTGATGATATATGTTGTTGGTATATGTTGTCGATATATGTTCACATTTAAATGGTTATAAATAACAATAATAAGTGATGAGTAAATGGTGATTGCTAACTAAGGAGTTTAGTGAAGAAAAGTTGAAAATGATCCCTACACTGATTCACCCCCCCCTCTCAGTGTGGCCGATGTGTCCAACAATTGGTTTCAGAGCAGGCCTCCACTATAAGCCTTAAAAATATTGGAGGAGATCAATCGACACACAAATGGATGATGAAGTTCCAATCCTTGATGAGGAAAATTATTCTACATGGAGAATAGAAATGAAAGTGCATTTGAAGGAAATAGGAGTGGGTGTTTGGAAAGCAGCTATTGGTGGATCAGTTCCTTTGAAGAACAAGTCAAAGTTTGTAGCTCAAAGGGAAGAAAATAATAATTATGCATTGGCTCTCAATACCATTCTTAGTGGAATTTCAGGTTCTATCCAAAATCCCCTGATTGCAATATTTCAAAAAGTGATGATGTTGAATATTTCTCTACAAGTGAAGAAGAAAATATAGAAATGGTTTGCGTAGAGTTAGAAGATAGTTATCCCATGGAAGAAGTAGAAGAAGAACTATCAGAGCTTAAAAAGAAAGTTGAATGGGGTCTATTTGAATACAACTATGACCATTGTTACATAAAATATGGCTATCTTTCTGAGAACACTAAAAAGTTTCTTAAAAAGAATCAAAGGTATATCTTGAAGTTAAAGGAAATGCTCAAGGAACAAGAAGAAATTAAAACGACTCAATTAGAAGAAAAAGAAGAAGAGATCAAAAGACTAAATAATGAAATAGAAGAACATAAGAAGGTAGATGATGAGATTAGCAAAAGTATTGAAGTAAATATTCATCTCAAGACCCAAATTGAAGAATCCAAAAGGGTAGAGGAATTACTAAAGAATCAAGTAAATGAAAATAAAGAGTCATGTCATAAGTTGGAAGCTAAAGTTGTTGATCTTAGAAATAAAGTAGAGAAGTCAAACAAATTCTTGAATAGCTCAACAATCTTGAATGATATCTTGGATAGTCAAAGATCACCAAATCATAAATCAAGTCTTGGATACAACAAAGAAGCTACACATGTTGAAGAAAGCACCTCAAATAAGCATGAGGTAAGTCCCTTACTCTCAAAGGATGGAAATAATGTTTCAAGTCAACCATCTACACAAGTTGTTGTTCCTGAGTTTATACTTTAAGGCTCTAATGTATACCATCAAGGCATCCGAAAAGGTAGAAATAACTAATGGATAAAAGGAGTAGTTCAATAAAAAGAGAGATCAGGGTTGGTTTCTTAACTGTCTTTGTCTAGCTTCCCATTGTTCTTGGATACTAATATCCCTTTCAATCACAGCCCATGAACGTTCAAGTTCTACCCGGGTATTTTTTGTTTGTAAGATGGTATTGAATAGGTTTAACGTGATGCTTGTCTGATCTAATAGACCAGGTTCTATATTAGGCTGTTTGGTAACTGGAACAGTCATGAAAGCTAAGGATTTCCCTTTTTGTAAGCCAAAAATATCTTCAAGGGTCGAAAATTTCTGGTTTGAATTAATAATAATAAAACTTCCAAATTATGAATCAATAGTATAATAGAAATAAAGTTTGTTTCTAGTATCTAAGTCAAAATTAAAAGAGACGGTGCATGAAATGGAGAAAGAAAAATAAATATATAGTTGTATAACAAAAATGAGGCATCAATTAAAGAGGAATCTCATTTTATGCTAACAGAACAAAGAAGGATGATAACTTCGAAGAAGTATATAATTTCAAAATTTTAAAACGTTCATAGGCCTTATATCCGTTGACAGCTGATACATAGGAAAAACTGCAAATAGTTAGATAATTTGAATGTTCAGACACCACAATAGAAGTTGCATCATGAAAGCATTTAACAAACATATGAATTAAAAGATAGAATGACAGAGAAACACATAACTCAGGCTTGACTAGATCTGGAATCTTCAATCTATATTGTATTAATTCTAGCAAAAAATGAAATTTTTTCATTACAATCTCATCCAGAAAAAATCCCTCTCTTAGTCTTGAAAAATTCTATTTATACAAAACTACCAATCTTAAGACGGTTGGTGATTTCCTAATTCCTAGTGACCAACTATTTGTTAAAAATAGATCATAAACCATTTGCATGATCTTCTCCATTTTTCTGTTTTCTTGGAAGTAAAGATATTCCAAATGATACTTTATTTTGTTGATGGATCTCATTCTTTTGATCCAATACATTCAATGCATCTCTCCAGGAACTGTGTAAATTTTTTTGGGGGTTCTGGAAGGTCTTTTGCTTCAAACAGGTAAACCTTTATCTGTATCTTGGAGAGACGGTCTTCAACTCCTTTATCTGCAAACTTTATAGACTGTAGTTTTAAGTTGGTCTCAACTAACAACCTGCCTATTAGGGTGACATCCATTTCTCTTAGCCATGAAATTTTTGTTTGAATTTCACTCAAATTTTATCTAAAATTTAATTGATGTCTTATGATATTAATTTGTCCCGGGAGTACTGTACAATTGCCTTTTCCAATGTTCAACGATCCTTTGTCTAAAAGATCAAAAAATTCTTCGCAATCATCTATGATTTCCTTGACTATTCTTTTGTTTTCAATTATGTTGGTTCACCATAGCTTGAGCATGATGTCGCCTCTGATCTGCTCTGTGGCTGATATTTTCGTAGCTTTGGATGTCTCTTCATTTGTCGAATATATGATTTCCTTTTGGAGAGTAACCCTTGCTTCTTTGGCTTCTTTTTCCTTCGGGATAATATTATCGAAGGCATTATCTGCTTCTTGGAAATAACTCTGAATAATCTCTATCTTGGAAATCAATTTCTTCTGTTCAACTTCTATTTTTGAATGCACTTCCAGTGACTGGGCCTGGAAATATTTTTGATCTATGACCTGACCTTCCATCAAATTTAACCTAGCCTGTAACTATTCTACATGCTCCTTTTGCTGAGCAACCTGTACCTGACTTTCTTATATCGATTTTACTCACCTCTTCTCTGATTTTCTCCTCAGCATTCTTTAACTGATCTTGTAATTGAGATATCATGTTATCACTCTTCTTTATCCTTTTTCTCATGTTTCCCATAGTAAAATGGTTTTTTGTTGCCATGGCTCCCATGGAACGTGCTATCTCTATAGAGAAATACTCCTCCTCCAAATTTTGTCCATCTATCAAGACTTTATACTTTTTAACCATATTCCCCTCCTTCTTATGCATCTCTTGTTTCAGAACGACCTTCATTTTTCTGCTGAAAAAATAATCAGAAGGAGGAATCTCATCTATGGGGATAGAGGTGAGGTCATCAAAAAATAAAGCTCCTGTCTGTGGGAATCCAAAAGCTGACTGCAAGGGGGTTAAGGAAGCTATGGGACTTCCTAGCTCTGTAGATCCTTTCCCTCCTATTGCCTTAGGCGTATTGACATCAAAACTAGGTGACGAAGGGGGTTTAAGCTTACTGGAATTGGGTGGTCTCCCAGACCTTTTCTCTACTTCGGTCTCTGCCTTTTTTGTCTGTAAGGTTTCTT
This sequence comes from Picea sitchensis, assembly GCA_010110895.2. Taxonomy (NCBI): domain Eukaryota; kingdom Viridiplantae; phylum Streptophyta; class Pinopsida; order Pinales; family Pinaceae; genus Picea; species Picea sitchensis. Next base: position 90,033 of record SNQJ01S0027172.1, read on the forward strand.
TGATTGGTGGGGGCTTTCAGTATCCTGTGGGGTTTTTTCAGGATTACCCTTCTTCTGTGCTTCTTGTTCGAATCCTAGGGGGACACTTTCTTACTCCTGGGAGAGGATGATTGCTTCTCCTTATAGTAATTTGGGTATACCACTCCGTCTATGTTTCTGAAAGGTACGAAAGCTAGTTTGCAGGTCGGACGATAGTGTCTGTACTCATTCCAACACCTCTTTATAATTTTTAGTCCCTTTGAACATGTCATCCCAAGGGGACTCCTCATGTTCATATGATTTGATATTGTAGTGTATCAAGTGTTTGCTCATTAGTTGATAAGGGTCATGCCTTTTGTTCTCAATATTTAACAATTTTACTTCTTCAAGTGCTTCTGCTTCCACCTTGGAATGGCCCAAATTTTGTAATCAAAATTTCCCAATGTGCACAAGGAAGATTGGCCAGGACTTCTTTTGAGCTACATTTAGCTATATTCTGATACCACCTTTCACTATTTGGTGTGCCACTTCCCTACACACCAGTCTATCCGGGAGGAATTTTGGAAGCGCATGAAGGGGAATTGAGCACCCATAAACCCTGATGTAGGAGAAGC
>SNQJ01S0027173.1:16147-43137 GCA_010110895.2 Picea sitchensis
AATTTAACCCCATGGTGTTCAGAGTCTGTTACTGTTTGATAGTGCCAGAGAAGACTGCCCCAATAATTGCCTCCCAGAGACACGTGTTTGCGTGAGCGATTCTGGGCAACTGGTTTTGAATCAGATCAAACCCTTGAAAACCCAGAACCGAAATTATCCCCTTTACCTTCAACGCAAGCGGTTGCCTTAGAAATTAAGTGTTTATAGAGATCTAGCTCGTGTTTTAGAGGTCAAGTTTCAGATCTTCTCCGTGGCTGAAGGGAATGTTTTGGTCTGTGTGCATTTGCTGAAACGTCTATGAATTCTCCAGGCATGTGCCTCAGAACCCCTCTCACCCGTCCAACTTCTCACACTCTTGAACCCTTGATCAATCCTTAGAAAATCAAGCAGTCTGTCAGCAAGTTGAAAAACAACAGACTCTGTTCTCTTCAGAAATGTCGAAGCAACAACGGCTTTTGTCAATTCAAAGTTATCATGATCAAATCATTTTCTTACTGCCCTGGTATGTGTTTCAACATCGATTTTGTTTTATGAGTTGGTTTGAATTAATATAGCCGATGGGTTTGATTTCAATTAGTTCTGTTCGTTTTAATAGATTCAAAATGATTCTGTTATTTTTGTTTTACCAAAAATCATTTCGTTATGAATCATGTACAAAAGATTTGTTTGCTAAACTCGGACACAGCTATGATTTGGTTAATGCGATTTTATTGTTCTTAGATTAGTATAAACGATTGATTTGTTTTCGATTCTGTTTGGTTTGCTTTTGAAACAATTCTGTATGTTTGAATTAGGATAGTCGATTGGGTTTGCTTCTGTTTAGTTCTGTTCGAATAGATTCAAGAAACGATTCTGTTTCGTTTTGAATAAATATTTTCGCTTGGATTATGATTGCATTCGACCTATATAAAATATTTGTTTGCTAAAATCATGTAGCTATGTTTTGATTGATACGATTTTTCATAACGATTGTGTCGGCCCCAAATTGGTTCGATTCATTTTTGTTTGTTTTGATTTGAAACAATGTTGCGTGCCTTGAATTAGCATAATTATTTGTATGAGTTGGATTGGTATCAAAGACATATTTGATACGGCTCTGTTAGTTTGGATTTAATAAACGATTCTGTTGAGTGTTGGATTGACATATTATGTCTATATTAAATTCTTACCAGATATTTGCTTGATATTCGTTTAGGGTCTGTTTCAATTGAAATAGATTCAAACAAGATTTCGTTTGCTCTCAATTAGCATAGAAGATTTGGTTATTTTTGGCATGAACGATTTCTTTTGTTTTCAATTAGTAATCAAATGTTTGTTTAATAGTTCGAATATATTTTTGTTAGTTTTGGATTGATTAAAAACGATTTTGTTTGCAAATTAGACTAGCTACAGAATCGTGAGATTATGTAGCTAGTCTTAAAATTTAGATTTTTGTTAGTTTTACAAATAAAATATCATCTAAACTTGTCTATTCTTGTCCACTTTCAGGTGCATACGAATTTCAATGACAAATTGGGCATGTTGTGGCAGTTTAGGAGATACTTTTGTGATATAATTTTGTTATAGGTTGTTAGCTTTAGTCAGGAATAGAGACTTGGGAGATTATTCCTAGATTTTTTGTAAATTGTTTTGATAATTCCCACAGGGATGTTTTACCCTGTGGTCTTTCAATACTTGTTATTTTTTTGTAATGAAACCATCATCACTGTTGGGAGAAGAAAGACTTTGGACTTATGAGGATACAAACTGGGATGAAAGTGGATGTCTTGTAACAGCTTTAGCTTTCAATATATCAAACTTTTATTTCAAGTTTTCTTCATATCAGTTTGCAACCAATTATCGACTACTTTAGCTATCATAATTCGTTGCAGGTTGATGTGATTTGGTTTATGTGTTGTCCATTTCTTACGTATCTCAGTTTTAGTACAACAATTACACTGCTTCAATTTAATGAATTAAAGGTTGATCTTCTTCGTTAAATGAATCATTTTGTACAAATCTTCACATACGGGTTTATCTAATTGTGATGGTTTGTATATTATAAGATTGTTGTCATTTTATGTCTTGTTTGTCCTGTCATTTATATTCAAAGAGCACTGTTGCTTCCTGTTTACAAGAAGCCTGTTGAAAATTTGGTGCGGGTTTCCTCCCATCGAACAGCTGAATCAGATACTTTGCACGGGACAAATTGGAAAGCGTTATTACAGGTTAGTTTATTAGTGTTATTTAAATAGTTTAGATAGATATATATAGGATAGATATATATAGTTCAAATTTATAGTTAGGATTATTAATTCAATTGCTCARCTTAGATAGTTTTCATTTTATCTCTTTCTCATAAAATTATAAAATTCAGAAATGATAGCTTTGCTGTCATAGGACAACTCACAAATGTTTTTTTTTTTCCAGGTTTTCGATTTAAAATCTGTAATCTGTAAATATTGTACATTTGTAGTTGGATCTAATTCTGTTGATAATTGAACATTTAATTTCATAGAATTATTGTTGTATAGTATAGACAATAGACTGTATATATTTATTTCAGATTTGTTTATTAGTTTGCTTTAATTGTTGTTTTCATTTAGATTAGTTTCTTTAGTTAGTTTTCTTTCGTTTTTCTAAGACTTAGATCGGCCAACGGAGCCGCTAAACCTGTCAGGGTGGATCATCCCAAACAACTTGGGTTATTTAGACAACCCTGGAACGGATCCACTCTTCCAGTTGACGAGTGTTCATTTTTGCCCGTCAACACAACTCAAGGGAAAGACATCCATGTGATGGGATCAACTTGTGCAGATGCAGCACATTAAAAAAATGAATTCAAGAAGTATTTTGAGAATAAATACTTGACTAAGAGACACTATGACAGGAAAATGAAAGAGTTCTTTGAACTCAATTTTGGGAGTATGACCATTGATGAATATGAGAGAAGGTTTTTAGAACTATTGAAGTATGTCTCTTTCATCAAGGATGAGACAGTTAAGATTCAAGGGTATTTGAGTGGATTTCCATCCTTCATCAGTGACAAAATATAGTATGGTGATCCCAAGACATTGGAGGAGACCACAAGGTGAGATAAATGCTTATATGATGAGCAAAAATCAAGGCCAACTTTCCCAAAATCTTGGGAAGACAAAAATAAGTTCAAGATGGATCAGAGGAAGAAGGGAGATAATCCACCATTCTTCAGAAATAATCCACAGGGACAACAAACTCCTAGAGAGCCTAGAGTGATTTAAACAGGTGGTCAAAGGCCAAGGCAACCACCTATTCAATGTTAGGGTTTTAAAGGAGATCACATGTTCATAGATTGTCCTCACAGAGGTGAAAAAAGGGAGGACTGTTCACAATGTTCAGCAAGCTGAAAAAGTGGAGGACATGGGAAGAAATGTACCAAGGATATATGCAACCCTGGACAACAAGAAAGCAAAGTATCAGTTACATATGATTGAAGTGGAAGGTATGATAAAAAACCAAACCATTACTATTTTAATTGATTCAGGAGCTAGTCATAGTTATATAGATCCTAAGATGGTGGAAAGATTGAATTTTCCAAGAAGCAAGCGTGGGAAATCTTGGTTGGTGCAACTGGCTATAGGAGCCAAAAGAAAAGTTAATGAGATGTTTAAGTCATGTCTTATAGACATGAATGGAATGAACACCAGGGAAGATTTGAACATATTTACTTTAGGTTTTTATGACTGTCTAATTTGGATGGATTGGTTGGACCATCATCATGCCATCCTAGACTGTCATAACAAGGAATTTACTTTCTTGGATGAGGAAGGGACCTTAAGGAAGGTGCAGGAAATTCCCAGGGTAGTAACCATCCGAGAAATTTCAGCTGAAGAAATGTTATAGAAAAGGGTGTCAAATATTTCCAGCACATATGGAAGAGACACCTAAAGATAAGGTGCCAAATTCGGAAGATCATGCAGTCTTGGACGAGTTTTAAGATGTGTTCAAGGAGGTACCAGGACTACCCCCAAAGAGAGATATTGATTTCTCTATAAATTTAATGCCTGGAGCAACTCCATTTTCAAAGACTCCTTACAGAATGAGTACACCAGAGTTGAAGGAGTTGCAAATGCATCTTGAAGAACTTTTGAAGAAGGGGTATATACACCCAAGTGTGTCACCTTGGGGTGCCCCAATCTTGTTCATGAATAAGAAAGATGGGACATTAAGATTGTGCATTGATTTCAGACAATTGAATAAAGTGACTGTTAAGAACAAGTATCCTCTGCCAAGGATTGATGATCTTTTTGATCAATAGAAGGATGTAAAGATCTTTTCAAAGATAGATATCAGGTTAGGATACCATCAGGTAAGGATTAAAGAGGAATATATAAGCAAGACCACTTTCAGGACAAGGTATGGTCATTATGAGTTCACAATGGTGCCATTTGGGTTGTCAAATGCACTAGTTGTTTTCATGTGCTTAATGAATGGTGTTTTCCGAGAATATTTAGACAAGTTTGTCATTGTCTTTTTGGATGACATTCTTATATATTCTAAGTTAGAGGAAGAGCATGAACATCATTTGAGGATGGTGTTGCAAGTATTAAGGGAGCATCAATTGTATGCCAAATTGAGCAAGTGCTCATTTTATCAGAAGCAAATTCATTATTTGGAGCATATCATTTCAAAGGATGGGATAGTAGTGGATCCTGAGAAGATAGAAGCCATTAGAGAATGGCCAGTGCCAAATAATGTGATAGAGGTCAGATCATTCATGGGCCTTGCAGGCTACTACAAGAGATTTATTGAAGGATTCTCAAATATTGCACAGCCAATCACTTCCTTGCAAAGAAAAGGTGTGAAGTTTTAGTGGACATTGGATTGTGAAAAGAGTTTCCAACACTTGAAACAATTATTAACAAGTGCTCCAATATTAAGGATTGCAGACCCAAATGAAGACTTCATTGTATGCATAGATGCATGTAAAGAAGCACTTGATGGAGTCCTCAGTCAAAATGGGTTTGTTATATGTTATGAATCAAGGAAGTTGAAAGAGCATGAAATACACTATGCCACTCATGATTTGGAGTTGGAATCCATAGAGCATGCCTTGAGGAAATGGAGACACTACCTCATGGGGAAAATGTTTTAGCTAAGAAAAAACCATAATGGTTTGAAATATTTATTTGATCAACCAACTCTAAATGCTAGGCAAACCAGATGGTTAGAATTTCTAAGTGAATATGACATTGATATAAAGCATATCAAGGGAAAAGAGAAAAAAGTGGTTGATGCACTCAACAGAAGAGTACATGAATTGCATGCTACATCCATTAGCATGTACCAATCAGATTTGAAAGACAAAATTACAAAGGCTACCAAATCAGATTTTCAATACAAGGAATTAGTGGCAAAATTACAGCAAGGTAATTTGCAACAACAAATTGAAGATTACAAGCTAGATAATGATGAAATTGTCATGTACAGGGGCAGAATTTATGTACCAAATTCTCAGGAATTGAAAAACATGATATTAAGAGAAATGCATAATGTGCCTTATGCTGGGCACCCAGGATATCACAAAACTATTGCAGTTGTCAAGATCCAATATGATTGGCCAGAAATGAAGAAATAAGTAGTTGATTTTATTGCCAAATGTTTGGAATGTCAAAACATGGAGGATGAGCATAGACACCCGGCTGGTTTTCTACAGCCATTACCCATTCCTGAGTGGAAATGGGAAGTTGTAACAATGGATTTCATTACCAAACTTCCTAGAAAAACCAAGCAACATGATTCTATCATGGTAGTGGTAGATAAACTTACTAAGGCTGCCCATTTTATTCCAGTTAAGCTGACTCACAAGGCATCCAAAATCGTTGATGTTTATATGAAGAAAATTTCTAGATTACATGGCATACCCAAGACAATTGTGTTTGACAGAGATCCAAAATTTACCTCAAAATTTTGGAAGGGATTATTTAATGGATTTGGAACAAATTTGAATTTTAGTATAGTTTATCATCCAGAATTAGACGATCAAACAGAGAGAGTGAATCAAATGATTGAGGATATGTTAAGGATGTATGTGATAAATAAACCATAAAAATGGGAAGAATACCTACAATTGGTAGAGTTTGCTTATAACAATGGGTACCAAGCATCTCTAAAGATGAACCCATTTGAGGCACTTTCTGGTAGAAAGTGCAACACATCGGTAAGTTGGGATAACCTAGCAGACAGAGCAATGGTTGGGCCATATTTTCTCAGGGAAATGGAGGAGAAAATGATAAAAATAAAACAAAATTTAAAGGTTGCCCAAGACAGGCAAAACATTTATGTTGATAAGGGCATAACTCATAGGGAATTTAAAGTGGGTGATCATGTATTCTTGAAAGTGAAAGCCAATAGAAGTTCCCTAAAGTTGGGAAATTTTTCAAAGTTGGCAGCTCGCTATTGTGGGTCATTTGAAATCCTAGAGAGGATTGGTCCAGTGTTTTATATGATTGCATTGCCTTCATCTATGTCTATTCATAATGTATTTCAAGTATCATTACTTAAGAAATATATACCTAATGCTAATCATGTTATTGATTGGAATGTGATTCAGGTGGAGCAAGAAGGCGCTTTTCAAGTGCATCCAATGCGTATTCTAGACTGAAAAATCAAACAGCTCCAGAATCGAGCCATAGGTCTTGTAAAGGTCCAATGAACCTAGTACGGTTATGTGGATTCTACTTGGGAGCATGAGGATGCAATGCAGGCAAAATACCTGCATCGTTTTGAGGATTTTTGATTTTTTTTTGTATATGGGTAGATGATGCACTGGGGACAATGCATAAATAAGGGGAGGGGATTGTAATATCCCTAGGACGAACCCAATTGTAATCTAAATTAAAATGTACTTAAGTTGGTGAGTTGTTTGATATCATTTTGTATGGCACATTTCATGAAGTGTGCACATTCCTGGATACCTCACACAACAACTTAAGTGCATGTGATTTTGAGGCTAGGTAGCCTTTTGTGTATATGTTGTGTATTATAGGATGGTGAGCCATTTATTATAAGCTAGGATTCTTTTGTTTTGAATAGGCTGTAGATCCTAGATGTTAAAGGCTAGTGCGCCTATTTTTGTATATGTCTCATAATTAATATAAAATACATCGCTACGTGTAGACCGACCATGATAAAAGAGATGGGGGACTAAACTACACTAGTTAGGGAAAGGGAGGGGCCTAATTAAGGAAAAGGGGCTAGGCTAGGGAGCTTAAGCCAAAAAGGAATATTATATTAATATTTATTAAATCATAAAGTATGGATAATTATTTTATCCTAAGTTATAAAGTTAGGGACAAGTAAGTCAAAGTAGATCCCAACATGACAAGTGTCTAGTTGGGGACATGCATGCATATTGTTGGGACTTAGTTCATTTTCCCATCTTTTCCATCACTCTTCCCATCATTCCTTCCATGATTCAGTCATCCAGTCAATCATCCATGAGAATGCACACACCATTGAGATATCCTTCCTATCTTCATGACTATACCTGAACCTGTATCCATAGCCATTTTGTGTTGGTGTATCTAGTTAGCTTGGGAGATGGACTGAAGAAGCGAGTTTTCAGGCCCGTGGGATATCGAAGAGGCGGGTTGTCAGGCCTGTCAACAATTATCTGGGAGAGATAATTTTCGGGAATTGATTTCTTGAAGGTGCTGAACTGTAGCTACTGTGCTCTAAGACTTCCTATCTGGCCTGTTGTTGAAGCCCAGAAAGGAAGTGGGGCAGTCGAAGGAATATCTAGCAGAGAAGGGACACACTTCCTGGGTGGGACAGGCATGTGGGTAATGAGGGACTATAGGTTGTTAGTTTGATTTGGCACCTGAGACAGAGTCTTTCCTATTGTCTATGAGCCTTTAGCTTGGTTAGGAATCCCTTTACCCGAGTGGAGTTTAGTCCCAGCTCGGGGGTGACTCACTATTGAGAGTGATGAACAGTGTGGTCTAAGGCTAGGAGGTTTGTGGAAGGTTTGCACATAGTTGGTGACATTCTTACCAAGATAAGTGTCAATTGTGTGATAAATTTATATGCTGCATTGTTATTTACGTGCTTATTTTTATGGGTTATCATATGTGCGGTTATAACTATGTTTATTTTTATGGCTATTTCCTGTATATGCTACATGTATATGTTTACTATTATTTCATTATGAATTCGTGCATTTACAGATGTATTTGGTTGTTTACGTTTTATATATATGTTTTCGCAAGAGTTCTATGTGTATATATTTTAATTGCATGTAGTTCAAAAAATTTATGTGACATAGCTCAGTTGGATACTGGGTATGTTACAGTATGTTCCGCAGAGAGAAAGAAATATTTCTCTGGTGTATCGTAGCCCAGCATGGATGGTCGGGGGAATTACATGAGCGTCGAGGACCCACAACTGTCGGATCTAGTATAACTGTGAAGAGGATAATGACCAAGAGCCATCCTCAAACTTCGCAAAACACAAATTCCTGATAAGATCTGGACCATTAGATCACAGAGGATCGTGGGTCGTTGATCTAGAGTATTTCAGATATTGAGAGTTTGAAGAGTCAAGGTTGGCTCACATTCAAACAACTGACATGCGAGGTCACGATTTGATCACAACCGTCAATCAAAGGGAGAGTGTGGACCGTTGATTTGGCATGACGAAGAAAAAAGCCCGAGTTCTCGAAGAAAAGATCTCGACCATTGGATCAAGGACTAATCTGAGTCGTCAGATCAGTTTTAGTGGAAGGACAGGATAATCGAGGAAAATGTTTGAGAATATGATTATATGAATTCCCGTCAGCTGTCGGATCACTTTCAAGTGGAAGGGAAGGATAATCTAACAGAGCTGCAACGCTGACAGATCAAGACGTCGATCTAAGATCCTGATCGACGAACAACATTTAGTTCGGGTTTAAATATACGAGGAGGTTACGCTCCAGAAAGTTTGAGATTGGAAAAACCTGAAGCCCAGAAATCTGAAATGAATCAAGACCATTAGATTTGGAGGACATACAAGGACCATTGGATCAGTGTTGTTGGTCAGCATACCACGTCAGAAGACCACATCAGTAGATCATGTCAGCAGTATACGACATCAAGGACACATGGCACAGTCAGATAACGACAAGTGTCAAGTTGATTCGACATTTCAAGTACGTGCAAATCACAAATACGAGTGACACGTGGAAGCTACTAGGGTTATGACACATCATCAAGTGACGTCACTCTGGGAGTTTTACTTCAGAATCTTTGCCACCAGCACTTGCCCCAAGTTTCAAAGTCCCAAAGTGGTTTGGGGCCGTCCATCGTCGAGGAGGATACGTGGCACGAGATCCACAACTTCAGAAGTTTTGTGGATAGGGAGAACGTGAAAATCGCCAAAGACAAATCTCCACCATTGATCATCAAGGGGAGTACGCATCAGTTGATCTGAGATTTCAGAGAAATATCACTTAAGTATTTCTAGTTGAGACTTGAGAATTTTGAACCTCGAATACCCGAAACAATCGTGACCGTTGATCTGAAATGGACACGCGTCAGTAGATTGTCATCTCCAGGGAAAAATCAAAGGAAGGTTGAAAGGTTGGAAAGTTGAGATTCCTGAACCCCGAATGCCTGAAGGGATTGTGACTGTCGATCCAAAAGGGACACGCGTTGTTAGATCATGGACTTCGAGTGAAATGCTCCGGGAGAAAGTGGAGTTTGTGAATCGAAACTCCCGAAGCTCGAAAGGTGAAATTGAGCTCGTCTGTTAGTTTGGAGGGCCACATGTCACCTTATCATTGAAGTCTAAGGATCGTGCGTGGACAAAGGAAATAAGGTAGAGCCATTGATTGAAGAGGACAGATGTCAGTAGATCTTCCATTCTAGAATATATCCAGTCAGCATCAAAAAGGTTTGAGATATGAAACTCCCAAAGCCCGTATCACGAAGTAAATCTCAATCGTTGATGTAGGAAGGTGAGATCTGTTCCGTAGACTTGAGACGAAATATCTGAACTATCCATTCAGGAGCACCATCAAGATCGTGAGATCAAAGGCCATGCTCCATTGAAAATACAGAGCATGCTTGGGTCTTAATGTTTTGTGAGCGGGCCGCAATTGAAACCACGGTTTAGGAGAAAGGACGCATGGAGGCACGTAGTGAATTGCAGGGCAAAAAGAAGGTTTCCCTCAAACCTCCTATGAACGCACTCGCAATCACGTGTTCACATGAATCTTATAGACCAAGGTCATATCGTGAAACAAAGCCAGCGCTCACTAGACAGAAATCGGGAAGCGCCTTTTGAATATGCGTTTGGTCACCATTGATGGTCACATGAAAGGAAGGGGCTTATAAAGGAAAGCTAGAGCATGCTGCGAAGTTTTTCTGAGGAAGGGAAAAGGCGCCAAAGGAACGAGTGTGCATAAGTTCTTTCTGTAACTGCCGGAAAGGACTAATTGTAACTACCAGAAATAGATTGATTGTATCTGCCAGAGAATTCAACGAGCTTGAGTGTGATCACCAGAGGAGATGAAGAGTATCAAGGTAACTTCCAGTGAAGTGAAGATTCGTAATTTAGACAATTGACAGATGGAAACGCGTCGAAGACTGTAACTTCCAAAGAAGACGAAGAATCTCAGGATAATGACCACTGATGATCGCTAGAGAGGATGAAGAGCTAAGTGTATGCCCTGGAAGAGGACTTGGCATGATAAATATGCGCATACAGAGAAGAGATGGTTGTTGATGTTGAGTGTGATTCATGCGAGTAGAAGCAGGCTATGTGCAACAAATGAAATGCATAGAAGAGGCATAGCACATAGAATGGACATATCACATAGAATGGACATGGCGCATAGAGAATATAAGGTAGAAGAACAAAAAGAACAAATTATGCATGCAGGAAGACACTGATGCAGGCAGAGCAGAGAAATGTAGTAGAATAGTGATGAGATTGGTAATCCATTGATAAATACTGTATCACTGTGATAAATTTATGAAAAGAAAAGATTTATATTTCAGGGTGGTAGGGAGGTTCTAGGGAGGATTGTTGTCCTCAGAGTTTCAAGTGGGTGCTTGAACATAAGGAGTTGTAGCTTCCATCTAGTTGCAGCCATAAAAACTAGGGTGGCATGGTGGTGCAACGAAGAAAAAATGTTCTCTATTATATAGGTTGGTGCCTGTGTAAGTGGAAGTTGGTGCTTCCATCCAGTTGGTGATGGAACAGTCAGGGAGTTGGTGATTCCTTCTAGTGGGTGCTAGAGAAACTAGGGAGTTGGTGCTTCCTTCTAGTGGGTGCTAGAGAAACCAGAGAGTTGGTGCTCTTAGAAAGTTGCAGCTTGTAAAACAGAGGTTGTAGCCTCAAGAGGAGTTGGATATCCCAAGGATGATAATGCACAAAAAATAAATATTACTTATCATATCAAGAAGAAGAGGTTTTTCCCTTTATGGGCTTCCTCAGGAAATATCTGTCTCTGTATATTTCATGTGTGTGATTGATGTTGAATATTCTATTGCTTACCTCCCTACATTATTGTGATCATCATTGAGTGATCTGTAAAGAGTTTAAAATAGGCATAATTGTTTAAGCACAATAACAATTGATTCACCCCCCCCCCTCTCAGTTGTCCAACAATTTGTATTAGTGTTGGTTCCTTTTATCTAAGGGTAGATCCTAGATCTTAAACATGACTAGCCATGAAGGAACCTCAACCAATAATGCCCCCTGTTCAATGGAACAAACTTTTCCTTCTGGAAAGTTAGGATGAGAACCTACATAATGGATTTAGGTGCAGATGTCTAGGATGTGGTAGAGACTGGTTATGTAAAGCCAATTTTACAAGATAATAAGGATGACAAGCTAGAATTCAGTTTCAACGCTAAGGCTATGAATGCTATATTGAGTGGGCTTGTAGAAGCAGAATTTGTAAAATTTATGCACTTAGAATATGCTAAAGCAATGTGGGACAAACTCCTTAGCAGTTATGAAGGTAATGAGAAGGTAAAGGATGCCAAACTTCAAACCTACATATTACATTTTTAACAACTAAAGATAAATGAGGATGAGACCGTTAATAATTTTTTCTTAAGAGTTGAGGAACTAGTAAATGCAATGAAAGCACTTGGTGAAAAAATTGAGGAAGCCTCTTTAGTTCAGAAAAATTTGAGATCTCTTCCAGATAGATTCAACCCAAAGGTCTCTTCTATAGAAGAACTTAATGATATTAAATCTTTGTATTTTGATCAACTTCTAGGAACTTTGATTGCATATGAAATGAGGATAGGTAAAGATAAATCCACCACTAGAGAAGTGTTGGCCCTTGGTTACAAAATTAAGCAAAGAACAAGGGAGAAAAGGAAAAATGCGAACTTTGTGGAAGAGATAGTGACTGTTATTGGGTCGAAGTGAGAAAAAGAGCAGAGAAGATGGAGCGAAGTCTGAGAAAGAAAGTCGTTGGATGAGGAGATTGAGGATGACAGATCAACAAGGAACAAGGATCGTGGATAAATCAATAAGAGGGAGAAGCCACATTCAGATTATTTGGAGCACTGCACAAGAAGGAAGGAAAGACAGGCTGGTGAAGTCCTGAAAACACAGGTCAAGTTGACCTAGGGTTTTAGACACCTAGGGTTTTGGTATCTAGGGTTTTGACCCTAGGTTTCGGCCTAAGGGTGTCAGTGAGATATTGTAATTTATAAATAGGAACCTACATGAGGGAAGAAGGTTCGATCTAGTGGTTTTCATTGTTGTAACTATTGTTGTTGTATGATTGGGTGAGTAATATCGGGTGAGAGAGAAGTGTTGAGTACAAGAGCCTTCTGTATTGTAAGATCTTCAGCTGGGTGCGAATATTAACCCTATAGCTGGGTGCGGAAGGAGGGAAGAGATAGAGAGAAGAAGAAAGAGATTTGCTAGCTAAGAGTGCAAATGATAACTTGTTGGATCCACTTGATAGTTCCCTTGGTTGTAGACATCTCTATCCTGCAACCCCCCCAGAGCTTCTTCGAGTGAGACTGCATCTATTTCATAGGTGTAGCCGAAAGAGCCAGTAGTTAGGGCTTGTTGGTGCGCTTTTGGTGCTGAACCCTGGGTCTTCCCCTGTGCCAACAAATGTTTCCATTGTCGGGACATGAATCTTCATGAGGGAATGTCAAGGTGGTTCCCATCAAAAGACAAAGATTTAGAAGTGGATAAAGGATCAAGAAAATGACTTCACTGAAGCCCATAACAAGAACCCTAATCTTAATACAAAGGATTGGTTGGAGAGATATATCTTTACAGATATACATGGGATTTTCTTTGGAGGAATCCATCAGAAGCTATATGAGTGGTTAGCTAGGCTAGTTGATACCCAGTTTTAGATTAGATCTAGACCTCCTGTAGTTTGGATGTTGACGTTGATCAAGAAGGTCAAGAGAGTTGATAATGTCGTGTCATGAGCATTAGATCATTGGTTTGATAGCACCATTGGAGGGTACATCACCGAGTTTGTTGTTGAAAAAGTAGATTCATATAGCCAAGCCGAGATATATTTCTTCAAGGGACCCTGAGGAAATTTTTTACATTTTCTGATGCTGAAAATCAAGATGTTATTGCATGAGAAGAATATATTGAAGATAAAATAGATTGGTTGGATTTGAAAAATCTAATGTTCAAGAATTCAGACAGCGACAACAACACAGAGGCTAGACATACATGTAGTGGGAGAGTGTTCCAAGAAGTTCATCTTGCAAACTTATTCAAGAAGAACTATGGGGATGTGAGTTTCTACAGTGGAGAAGAGGCATAACTGACAGATGAAGAGCATTCAAAACCTGCTAGGGAAGAGGAAGAGAAAGATGAATAACCTCGTCAAGATGAGCCATAAACCTCAGGAACTACGCAGATTGTTGAGGTAAGTACTACTAATCCCCCTGTTGTCTCAACAACATTAAGAAATCAGAGTAATACAAGTCACGAGAGTATTTAGAGCAGTGTCACTAGTAGTCCACCACATACTCAGACAGGAAACCTAGGAAGATCTATGGCAGATGAGATGAGGATCCCTATATTTAGGGGAGATGGGTCTAAAGACCCTGATAAACATTGGTTCTTGTGTGAAGCCATATGGAATATTAAAAATGTCACCGACGAAGTAGTTAAAAGAACCCAGTTTAGTACTACCCTTCAAGATCACGCACTAAGTTGGTACATGAAGCTTGTCCAAGGACTTGCACAACCTAAGACATTAAATGAGATCAAGAGTGCATTGATTGCAGAGTTCAAGAAACCCAAGTTAAAGTCACAATGTATTATAGAGCTGAAAGAGATCAAATAGAAGGTAGTTGAACCTTTCTGGGAATTCGACCAGAGATTTAAGATCTTAACAGGCCAATTGAATTTTTAGATCCCAGATGAGAAAAACAAAGAGTGGTTCATTGTTGCCTTGTTACCACACATCAGAGTTCCTATGATGCAACATAATATTGCTTCACAAGATGAGGTGTTGGAGATCACCATGAAGATAGAATTAGCTCCTATGGGAGAATCTAGTTCAGGTATGATCTAGATCTTGAGTCAACTTACTAGTTTGTCTCTACAGGTTGAATATATGAAGAAAGACAAGGGAAAAGATAAAAGAGAAGAAATCTAGTGTGTCAGATGAAAATCGAAAGGCCATGACAGGGAGAAATGTCCCTTATTCCATGAATACTTGGCCTTTGGAGCTCTGATCCCTTTGAATCAAGTCACCTTACCTTGGTGCGAGGTATTCCGAAATAGACATCATCCTGGTGAGTGCTATTACATGAAAAAATATGTTTAGACACCCACAAATTAAATTGCACATTCTGTAAGTCCATGGGACATGATGATAGGGATTGTAGGGATTATGACTCGTGCATGAAAGGTCAAGAGATATATACAAAATTCAAGGTGAAGTACAACAAGAAGGAAACACTACGTAGTACAACTCCCCTGGGAGAGGAAAATTCAATCCTCATGGTGGATCCAGAGGACGAGGACGAGGAGGAGGTATGGGTCGAGGTTGAGGACAGATCATATGTTATACCTGCAAATAACCAGGACACTTGGCAAGGTACTGTCAAAGCCCTTGTACCACTTGCAACTATTGCAACTCCTTCGAGCATGTTATTGAGGAATGTCTAGCATTGCTAGCTAAGTTGCAGGAGAGAAGAGGACCTCAACAAAACCTGCAAGTGCAACTGATATATGATGAACCTCATGAAGGATAACTTAGAGTCATTGTTATCACTAGAGGAGGCACTCTTACAGGAGAATATAGACTGATCCAAGGAAAGACTATAGAATACTCAGGAATCAGGAAAGCTGCAGAGAATATCCAAACCTTTGATACAAAGAAAAAAAGACTAATATTTGAGGAGGCAAGAAAAGAGTTCAAAGGAGACCAAGGATATTCATCAAAGACATGGCCAAAAGTAAGGGAATATGGAATGCCTTAGGAATTTGATCAGTCTACTTCGTCAAGAGAAGGAAAATAGGTAAGCAAGATCATGAAATTTCTATATACTTGTATTAAGTTGATTTAGGATGAGAGCGTTGTAAAAGAACTACAAAATTTAATCGGACAATATGAGCTAGGAAAGATAGACCCCTTACCGAATAGGGAATTACATCAAATCGCTAATAAGAGAAGGACAAATAAGGAATTACACTTGAATGCTCAAATAGGTGAATATGATATTAGACTATGTGGTCCTCGACTTAGGGTCGGAGGTTAATGTCATGACAAAGAAAACTTGGGCACTGATGGGAAAACCGAGGTTGAGATACTCCCCTATCAAGCTCAGAATGGCTAATCAGTAAGATGTAAACCCCTTTGGTAGACTAGAACATGTCTGTGTGGACATCAACAAAGTAAGAACGTTTGCAGATTTTGAGGTAATTGAGATAGTTGATGATAGTTGTCCTTATCATGTGCTGTTAGGAATTGATTGGGCTTTCAATAATTCCACTCTGGTTGATTTAAATAAAAGACATATGCCTTTTGAAATATATGGCCTTAGGGTCATTGCGCCTTTAGATCCATATGAAGGTCAACGATACACCGAGCCCATCAGAGAAGAAGACCACGCATATGAACTGGAAAACATATACAAATTAACAGTCAAACAATGTGATTACATTAATCCTATGGCTGATGGAAACCTAAAATGGAGAAGTGACAACACATGTTCATCAGACTTAGAAGAAGCACTGGAGAACTGGCGGGATAAAATGTAAGAAGTATCTACAAGAAGATGTGCTATATTAACCAGAGAAGTTCGTTGGATCGACACAAAAGTGAGTAACTTACCAACCTTTGATGGTTTGAATCCTTTAGAAACCTTCTTATCATAATTTGAAGAAAGTGTACCAATGAAACAAAGATCGTTGGCAATGGATGAGGCCCTAAAACAAACCCCATCAAGATGGTGGGGGGCACACAAAACCAACATTAAAGATTGGGTACAATGTCATACCTTGATGATAGCGTGGTTCTTAGCACAAGTAGAAGGCTACAAAGTTCGATAAATAGGTCAAATCTGCTCAAAGGACCATGTGCGAAGTTGCGAAGCATCCTGGAGCAACATCCCTTAAGAGAAGTGGGTGAAAAAATTAATTAACATGTTGGACATGACACCTATCAACTGGTACCTTCAAGCAGAGATGCGCCTCATCACTATAGATTGGGAAGGTATGACTCAAAATTTTGTAACCACCGTCTTATTTGAAAGTCAATATCCTTCAGTAGATCAAGCATTTCATATTGTAAGACAAAAATTATTCGAGGAGGCAACTAACCTCCCTTTGGAGCAAGAAGAGGATGAATGGACTGTGCCTCTGCAGAAACTGTAAGGTTGTTACAACATCAATGCTGATGAAGACGATGATCCAAGAAAGGTGAACATCACCAAAACAAAAGGCCAAAGAGATGTGGAAGGACTAGGAGTTGAGTTACCATTCATTGGACAACCAATCAAGATTAAGAAGGTCAATATTGGAACATAATAGACACCAAATCTTGCAAATTTTGGGGATTACTGGGATGTTGCCACTATTGACAAGATTACAGAATTACTGCATGAATATCAGGACTTGTTTCCAACCAATTTCACTGATATGAAGGGAATTAAAGGTCCTATGGGAGATATGAGGATCCCTTTGAAACTAGATGCAAGACCAGTCAGACAAAGACCCTACAGATTGAACCCTAAATATAAGGAGAAAGTAAAGATTGAGCTTGGCAGAATGCTGGAAGCTAGGATTATAGAACCTGTTGAAGAATTAGAATGAATTATCCCTATGGTGCTGCAATATAAGAAGACAGGAGAGATTAGGATCTTTGTAGATCTCATAAAGCTGAAAGATGCTTTTTTGCAAGACCCCTTCCCTACGCCATTCACTAACAAAGTATTAGATAATGTGGGAGGCCAGGAAGTATATTATTTTACAGATGGATTTTCAGGATACCATCAGATCCGGATTGCCAAGGAAGATCGCCACAAGACCAAATTTGCAACAGAATGGGGATCCTATCAATATACATTAATTCCATTTGGATTGAAGAATTCCCCAGCCATATTTTCCAGGGTGGTGGTCGAAGCATTCAAGGATTTCTTGCATAAATTTATAGAAACATATTTTGATGGTTGGACTATTTTTAGCTTATTGAAAAACCATATTGAATGTCTAAGGCTAATGTTGGATAAATTCAGGCAGTGTCAAATTGCCTTGAATATGAATAAATGCATCTTCTTCTCACCGTTTGGAGTGTTGTTAGGCCATATTGTATGCAAGCAGGGATTGTTGGTCGATCCATCTAAAATTTCCATTATAGTTGATCTACCCCCTCCTACTTCAGTCAAACAACTGCACATTGTGCTGGGACACACATGATATTACAGGAATTTCATTAAAGGATATTCCCAGATTACAACACCCATGGATAAGATTTTGAAGAAATATTTTTAGTTTAGTTGGACAGAAGGATTCTAGCAGAGCTTCGATACACTGAAATAGAAAATGGTTACTGTGCCCATTCTGGTTTTTCTAGATTGGAGCAAGGAGTTTCATGTGCATATTGATGCATCTTCCATTGAATTAGGAATTGTGTTAGCACAACTTGGTGAAGGAGACATTGACCATCCATTAGCGGTTTCTAGTAGGAAGCTATCAACAACAGAGGTTAACTACACCACCACTGAAAGAGAAGGGTTAGCCATGGTGTACGCGCTGCATAAATTCTGCCACTACTTGTCGGGAGGACACTTTAAAATGTTTATTGATCACTCTGCACTGAAATGCCTATTCAACAAGAAAGTGTTGGGCGGGATAATATGCAGATGGCTTCTGCTCTTTCAGGAATATGACTTTGAGATCATAGTAAAGCCATGAAGAATGAACAAAGGTCCTCACCACTTGTCGAGGTTGGAACATGGAGAAGAGCCAACTAGTTTGGAGGAAACATTGTCAAATGCACAGTTACTGGCCATTAGAGATATTGATGACCACTTCACAGAGATAGTCCAGTTCCTTTCAATAGGAATGTCCCCTAGCTAGTACACAATTCCTCAGAAGAAACAACTAGTAGTGCGCGCTGCTGATTTTTCACTTATAGCTGGACAACTATACAAGATGGGACTTGATGAGATATTGAGAAGATGCATTATGGAGGAAGAATGATTGGTTATCCTCATGGAATCTCATGAAGGCATCACATGAGGACATTACAGAGGGAAAGAAACTGCGTAAAAGGTTCTTAGATTTGTCCTTTGGTGGCCTACCTTACACATAGATGCTAAAGAATATTACAGAGCCTACGATGTATGCCAAAGAGTTGGGAAACCATACATAAG
This sequence comes from Picea sitchensis, assembly GCA_010110895.2. NCBI lineage: Eukaryota > Viridiplantae > Streptophyta > Pinopsida > Pinales > Pinaceae > Picea > Picea sitchensis. The sequence continues at coordinate 34,984 of SNQJ01S0027173.1, forward strand.
AGATGAAATGCCACTAGCACCACATATAACCCTACAAGCATTTGAAAAATGGGCCATTGACTTCGTGGGACCTATAAACCCACCAGGAAAGTGCACATGAGAAAGATACATAATTATAGCAACAGAGTACTTGACCAGATGGGCCAAAGCAAGATCAGTTAAGGACTTTAGTGCAACTACGGCTGCGCGCTTCATATTTGATGACATCAAAACAAGGATTGGATGCCCAAATATCCTTATGAGTGATCAAGGCAGACATTTCATAAATAAAAGCATTGAAGCCTTGACTGAGGAATTTGCAGTCCTCCATCAGAAGAGCACACCCTACCATCCATAAGCAAATGGGATAGTGGAAGCATTCAACAAGATCTTGGAGACAACACTGATGAAGATTTGTAGTGTGAACAGGGATAACTTGGATTTAAGAGTACCAACATTACTTTGGGCATATAGAACCACTTGCAATAAGTTAACAATGCAGACCCCCTTCAAGTTGGTTTATGGTCTCAAAGCCATTGTGCTAATGGAATATTTGGTACCAAGCCTAAGAATTGTTGCCTTTACATATATGGATGACATTGGCGTTGTTCAAGAGAGGCTTGTACAGTTGGTTGAACTGGAGGAAGATAGATTTGTTGCAGGATTTCATCAGCAGGTACAGAAGGAAAGAGAGAAGGCCTATCATGACATGCACATCAATAAGAACACATTCAAGCAAGGTGATCTAATACTGGTATATGACAATAAGTTCATCAATCATCTGGGGAAGTTCATAACGCATTGGCTCGGGCCATATGAGGTTGCTTATGTTACAAAAGGAGGAGTCACGTAGTTGAAGACTTTGAAGGGAGAATGGAAGGAATGATTAGTGAATGTGAGCATGTTGAAGTTTACTATGATGACTAGTTGCCTCGTAGCTCTAAGTAAAAGCATAAGGAAAATGATCTAGGTACCAGGTGCAGTTGAAACGGGGTACCAAATACATAAAATACAATCTACACAAGGAAGGATAGGAGACATAGAACAAAAGGAAGAGGTTGCACTGCGCAGTCTGAAGTTGAAGTACAACAAAAGCATCAGATATGAAGTGCCTTGGGATGAGTCACAAGTGAGTGTTGGGGGCCTGTTGGCCCTTGGTTATGGAAGTAAGCAAAGAACAAGGGAGAAAAGGCAAAATGTGAACTTTGTGGAAGACATAGTGACTGTTATTGGGTCAAAGTGAGAAAAAGAGTAGAGAAGACGGAGTGAAGTTTGAGAAAGCAATATGTTGGATGAGGAGATTGAGGATGATATATCAACAAGGAAGACAGATCGTGGACAACTCAACAAGAGGGAAAATCCAATGTCATATGCTTTGGAGCACCGCACGAGAAGGAAGGAAAGATAGGCTGGTGAAGCCCGAAAATGCACATAAGACACAGATAGCGACTCTTCCTATGAAGATAAGGTTAATGACTTTGTTCTTATGGCCAAAGAGGCTTATGATAATGAAATCAAAGGAGGTGATGTTAATAATGAAGAAGCTATGGTTGACTTGGAAGGAGAGTTGATCAGTTCTTTAGAAGAGATTGACAGACTCAGACTTAAGAAGAGAAAATAAAAATAGTTGTTGATGCAGTTTGAAAAGAATGGTAAAGAACCAAGTGAAGACTTTGTTTTACTAAAAGTTGAATTAGTAGAGGCAAATAAAATCGAAGACATTCTAAAACAACAGTTATCAGAAAAGAAGGCAAGATTTGAAGCTCTGGAAGAAGAAGTAGTTTTAGTTGGAGAAGTTTCAAGACTTGTCTCACCATAATCTGTCAAGCATCAAAGCCTCAGAAGGATTAGCCACCATTATGAATCAACAAAGGAATCCAAAGTTGAAAACTAGTTTGGGTTATGAAGAGGGATTAAGTAGTGATCAACCAAGCAACAAAGCATCCATAAAGTTTGTTAAATCTACAATCAATGACAAGAACAAACCTGTAGAAACAAAGGAATATAATCAACCGCCAAGGAGGAGTAAAGGAAAATGTGTTAGAACTAAATCTTTAGATCAAATAAATAATGCACCCTCTGCTCAAGGAAATCATCAACATGGAAGAAATCGACCTACTCAAAGAAGACAACCATTTTCCAGGTACAAAGAGTTTTTCTATGGATATTGTTTCTACTGTTCTAGCTTTGGCCACAAAGATGTAAATTGTTCCTTAAGATTTAGACATGAGCAATCAATACACCCAAGGAATAAATATCTGCCAGAACAAAGAATGAGACAACCAAGTAACAAACAACCACAAATTGAAAATTGTCAAATTAAGTTTAGAGACATGCAACTGAGGAGGTCAAGAAATAATAAATAGTCAATGAGTAGACAACGTTGCAACAATCACTTTGACCTATTGGACAATGAGCTTGAATGCTATAATTGTCATAAATTTGGCCAAAAAGTTGCAAACTGACATATGAAGAATTACAAAGCAGATCCAAGGATAAAGCTCTTTTCTAGAAATGTCAACACATGGAAAAAGAAAGATAATGAAAAATGTGGTCTAGTAATTTCAACTCAAAAACAAAAGGACTCCTGGAATATAAACAGTGGATGTTCCAAGCACATAACTGGATACAAGGATAAGATTTTGTCTATGAGTAAAAGAAAAACAGGAAATGTGACCTTTGAAGAAGATTGTAAGGTAAAAAATGTAAACTCGGGACAAGTGGTGGCTAAAGGCATAAGGACAGATAATGATGTTGATATTGAATCCTCTTATGCAAGAAAAGAAGAAGTAGAAGAAGAATCATGTCATAAGATGGAAGAAAACGTTGTGAATCTTAGAAAGAAGGTTGAGAAATCAAACACCCAAATTAACTTCTTGAATAGTTCCATGATCTTGGATGACATCTTGGACAGTCAGACATCACCAAATGACAAATCTGGTCTTGGATACAACTAGGAATAAATCAGTACTCCTAAGAAACCTGATGCAAGTCCTTCATTTGTAAAAGGGTAAAGAAGGAATGACTCAGGTTCTTCATGTTCAAAGAATGAAAGAAATACTAAATTATTTAGAATATCAGATCAAGAAGGATGCCCAAAAGCTACTCAGACACCTCAAAGTAAGTTTACAAGAGAGACACCTTAATGGATAAATCAAAGAAGGTATGAGAGTGTTTGTAACAGTTATTATTTTTCCTTGTGATGAATATGGTCATAAAAGCCTTGGATTGTTGGCATCATAGAAGAAAAATGAAGTTGTTGTAATAGAAGATCAAAGAAGAGTGACACAGGGAGTCATTCAGTTATGACAAGAAAATGTTGATGAAGGAGTCCCAGTAAGAGAGGTGATAAATATTGAGTTTGCTATAGAGGAAACAACTGAAAATGAAGATGAACATGTCCAATATTTAGAAGGAGAAGACTCCGAGTTAGATACAAATACTATGCATGACTCAAATAAGAGAATCCATCCTGTCAGGGGGAGTATGTATTGGTTGAATATCTGATACCTCCGAAAATCAATGCAACAACTCAAGGGGAGCATGTTTTCTTTGACATTGATGTCAAAGGGGGAGAAAAGGAGTGGTACGGATGCTACAGTTGGAGGTCCAAACAGACTAGCGCAACCTTTGACGGTTTCCTTCAATGCCAAAGGGGGAGATTGTTGGCATGTTTACATGAAGAGTGTGCTTGTCATTGATGGAAAGAACATCAATGACGATGGTATGTTGACAGGGAAGAAAAGAAACAATGAGGAAAGAAACAATGATGAAAAACATGGAAAGCATAAGTTCAGGAGAAAAAGAGAACAATATGAAATCAAAGTTGAGGAGGAATAACATTGAGTTGCACGCAGAGTGCAAGTGTGCACCAAGGCCGAGGTTAATTCCATTACCAAATCTCAGGAGAGATAGAATTCTCAAAAACATAGATGAGACCCAAAGTCATCAAGAATCGCAGAACCTTTGACACTTAAAAACTCTTCCATGTCAGGAGGATGTGAAAACTTAGAAGGAGGAGTGACAATGGTCGTTGGATCACCAATCCCGAATACCCAATGTCTGTTAGATCAGATTCCAGTGTCCAGAGGAAGCACAAAGGAGAAGTATAGATCTGATCTGCTGTATCTGAGCATCGAGGACCGACAATCGTCAGATCTAGTATAATTGCGAAGAGGATAATGGCCGAGAGCCATCCTCCAACTTCGCAAAATGAGAAGTCTCGATAATATCTTGACCATTAGATCATCGAGGATCATGGGTCGTTGATCTAGAGTATTTTGGATATAGGAAGTTGGAAGAGTCAAGGTTGGCTCACATTCAAACACTCGACACGCGAGGTCGTGATTTGATCACAGCCGTCGATCAAAAGGAGAGCGTGGACCATTGATTTGGCATGACGAAGAACAAAGTTTGAGTTCTCGAAGAAGAGATATCGACCGTTGGCTCGAGGAGTAATTTGAGTCATCAGATGAGTTTGAGTGGAAGGATAGGATAAGCGAAGAAAACATTTGAGAATTCAATTATGCGAATTCCCGTTAGCCATCAGATCACTTTCAAGTGGAAGGACAGGATAAGATAGTAGAGCCACAACGCTAACAGACCAAGTTGTCGATCTAAGATTACGAGGAGGTTATGCTCCACAAAGTTTGAGATTGGAAAAACCCAAATCCCAGAAATCCAAAATGAATCAGGACCATTGGATTTGGAGGACATAAAGGACCGTTGGATCAGTTTTGTTGGTCAACATACCACGTAAGAAGACCACATCAGTAGATCACATCATCATTCTATGACAACAAGGACACATGGCACAGTCGGAGAATGACAAGTGTCAAGTTGATTCGACATTTTAGGTACGTGCAAATCACAAATATGAGTGACATGTGGCAGCTACTAGGGTTATGACATGTCATCAAGTGACATCACTCTGGGAGTTTTAATTCGGGATATTTTCCACCAGCACTTGCCCAAAGTTCTGAAGTCCCAAAGTGGTTTGGGGCTGTCTATCGACAAGGAGGACAGGTGGCACAAGATCCACAACTTCATAAGTTTTGTGGATAGGGAGAACGTGAAAATCACCGAAGACAAATCTCAACCATTGATCGTCAAGGGGATTACGTGTCAAGTGATCTAAGATTTTAGAGAAATATCACTTAAGGATTTCTAGTTGAGACTTGAGAATTTTGAACCTTGAATCCCAGAAAAGATCATGACCGTTGATCTGAAATGGACACGTGCTAGTAGATTGTCAGCTCCAGGGTAAAAGCAAAGCAAGGTTGAAAGGTTGGAAAGTTGAGATTCTTGAACCCTAAATACCTGAAGGGATTGTGACCGTCAATATAAAAGGGACATGCGTCATTAGATCATGGACTCTGGGTGAAATTCTCTAGGAGAAAGTGGAGTTTGAGAATCAAAACTCCCGAAGCCTGAAAGGCGAAATCGATCTTGTTCGTTAGTTTGGAGGGCCACATGTCACTTGAGCATTGAAGTCTAAGGATCGCGTGTGGACAAAGGAAAGAAGCCATAGTTTTCAATTGAAGAGGAAAACTGTTAGCAGATCTTCCATTCCGGAAGATATCCAGTCAGCAACCACAGGGTTTGAGATCTAAAACTCCTGGAGCTCGGATCACAAAGTAAATCTCAGTCATTGATGTAGGAAGGTGAGATCTGGTCCACATAATTGAGAGGATAGATATGAACCATCCATTCAGGAGCACCGTCAATATTGTGGTATCGACGGTCGTGCTCCATTGTGGGGCCAGAACATGCTCACGTCTTAATTTTTCATGAGCATGTTGCAATTGAAACCACGGTTTAGGAGAAAGGATGCATGGAGGCACGTAGTGAATTGCAGGGAGAAAATCGGGTTTCCCTCAAACTGCCTATGGACACGACCACAATTGCATGGTCACATGAAACTTATATCCCAAGTTCATATCGTGAAATGGAGCTAGTGCTCACTAGATATAAATCGGGAAGCACCTTTTGAATAGGCATTTGGTCACTGTCGATGGTCATGTGAAAGGAAGGGGCTTAGAAAGAAAAGATAGCACCTGTTGCAAATTTTTTCTGAGGAAAGGAAAAGGTGGCAAAGGAACGAGCGGACATAAGTTCTCTGTGTAACTCCCAGAAAGGACTAATTGTAACTGACATAAACAGAGTGATTGTATCTGGCAGAGAATTCGACGAGCTTGAGTGTGATCAACAAAGGAGATGAAGAGTCTTGAGGTAACTGCCAGTGAAGTGAAGATTCATCCTTTAGACAATTGAAAGATGGAAATGTGTCAAAGATTGTAACTGCCAAAGAAGCCGAAGAATCTCAGGATAATGGCTACTGATGAATAAAAGACTCGGGATGATCGCCAGAGAGGATGAAGAGTTGAGTGTATACCCTGGAAGAGGACTTGGCATGATAAATATGTGCAGAACAAAGAAGAGATGGTTTCTACTGTTGAGTGTGATTCATACGAGTAGAAGCAGGTTGTGTACAGCAGCTGAAATGCACAGAAGAGGCATAGCACATAGAATGGACATGGCGCATAGATCATGAAAGGCGTAAGAACAGAAAGTGCGAGAGATGCATGCATAAAGACATTGATGCAGGAAGAGCAGAGTATTGTAGAAGAATAGTGATGAGAATGGTAAGCCATTGATAAATACTGTATCACTGTGATAAATTTATGATAAGAAAAGATTTATATTTCAGGGTGGTAGGGAGGTTCTACGGAGGATTGTTGTCCTCAGATTTGCAAGTGGGTGCTTGAACACAAGGAGTTTTAGCTTCCATCTGGTTGCATCCATAAAAACCAGGGTGGCAGGGTGGTGCAAGGGAGAACTATTGTTCTCTGTTATATAGGTTGGTGCCTGTGTAACTGGAAGTTGGTGCTTCCATCCAGTTGCTGTTGGAACACTCAAGGAGTTGGTGCTTCCTTCTAGTGGGTGCTAGAGAAACCAGAGAGTTGGTGCTTCCTTCTACTGGGTGTTAGAGAAATTAGAGAGTTGGCTCTCTTAACAAGTTGCAGCTTGTAAACCAAAGGTTGTAGCCTCAAGAGGAATTGGAGCTCCCGAGAATGATAATGTACAGAAAATAAAGATTACTTATCATATCAATAAGAAGTGGTTTTCCCTTTATGTGTTTCCTTAGGAAATATCTATCTCTGTATATTTCATGTGTGTGATTGATGTTGAATATTATATTTCTTACCTCCCTACATTATTGTGATCATCATTGAGTGTTATGTAAAGAGTTTAAAATGGGCATAATTGTTTAAGAACAATACCAATTGATTCACCCCCCCCCTCTTAGTTGTCCAACAATTGGTATCAGTGCTGATTCCTTTTATCTAAGGGTAGATCCTAGAGCTTAAACATGACTATCCATGAAGTAACGTCAACTAATAAGGCCCCCTTGTTCAATGGAACCAAATTTGCCTTCTGGAAATTTAGGATGAAAACCAACATAATGGATTTAGGTGCATATGTCTGGGATGTGGTAGAGACTGGTTATGTAAAGCCAGTTTTACTAGCTAATAAGAATGACAGACTAGAATTTAGCTTCAACGCTAAGGCTATGAATGCTATTCTGAGTGGGCTTGCAGAAGCAAAATTTGTAAAAGTTATGCGCTTAGAATCTGCTAAAGAAATGTGGGACAAACTCATTAGTATTTATGAAGGTAATGAGAAGGTAAAAGATGCCAAGCTTCAAACCTACAGACTACAGTTTGAACAACTAAATATGAATGAGGATGAGACAGTTAATAATTTTTTCTTAAGAGTTGAGGAACTAGTAAATGCAATGAAATCACTTGGTGAAAAAATTGAGGAAGCCTCTTTAGTTTAGAAAAATTTGAGATATCTTCCAGATAGATTCAACCCAAAGGTCTTTGTTATAGAATAACTTAATGATCTAAAATATTTGGCTTTTGATCAAATTCTAGGAACGTTGATTGCATATAAAATGAGGATAGGTAAAGATAAATCCACCACTAGAGAATATTATTTTAAAGCAGATAAGAATGAGGAATCTGAGCCTGATGAAATTGAAGCAAAATGTGTGAGAAGACTGAGGAAAGGATCAGGAAAGTATCAAGGAAAGTTTCCCTTCAAGTTTTTTAATTGTGGAAACATAGATCACTTTGCATCTAAGTGTCCACACAAGAATAAGGACTAGAA
>SNQJ01S0027173.1:54073-67290 GCA_010110895.2 Picea sitchensis
CTCCAGGAGAAAGCGGATTTTGAGAGTCGAAACTCCCGAAGCCCTAAAGGAGAAATCGATCTCTTCTGTTAGTTTGGAGGGCCACATGTCACATGATCATTTAAGACTAAGAATCGCATGTGGACAAAGGAAATATGGAAGAGCTATTGATTGAAGAGGACAAATGTCATCAAATCTTCCATTCCAGAAGATATCCAGTCAGCAACAACAGGGTTTGAGATCTGAAACTCCCGGAGCCCGAATCATGAATTAAATCTCAGTCGTTGATGTAGGAAGGTGAGATATGATCCACAGAATTGAGAGGATAGATATGAACTATCCGTTCAGGAGGACTGTTAAGATTGTGAGATCAATGATCGTGCTCTATTGCAGGGCTAGAACATGCTCGGGTCTTAATTTTTTGTGAGCGTGCTGCAATTGAAACCATGGTTTAGGAGAAAGGATGCATGGAGGCGCGCAGTGAATTGCAGGGTGAAAAAAGGGTTTCCCTCAAACCACCTATGGACGCACCCGCAATCGCGTGGTCACATGAAGATTATATCCCAAGGTCATATCATGAAATGGAGCCAACACTCACTACACAGAAATCGGGAAGCGACTTTTGAATAGGCATTTGGTCGCCGCTGATGGTCACATGAAGGGAAGGGGCTTAGCAAGAAAAGATAGCGCCTACTGCGAATATTTTCTCATGAAGGGGAAGGGTGCCAAAGGAACGAGCGTGCAAAATTTCTCTTTGTAACTGCTAGAAAGGACTGATTGTAACTGCCAAAAACAGAGTGATTGTATCTTCTAGAGAATTCGACGATCTTGATTTTGATCCCCAGAGGAGCTAGAGAGTCTCGACGTAACTGCGAGTGAAGTGAAGATTCATCATTTAGACAATTGACAAATGGAAATGTGTCGAAGAATGTAATTGCCAAAGAAGCCAAAGAATATTAGGATAACGACCACTGATGAAGAACAGACTCAGGATGATTGTAAGAGAGGATGAAGAGTTGAGTGTGTGCCCTGGAAAAGGACTTGGCATGATAAATATGTGCAGAACAAAGAAGATATTGTTGCTATTGTTCAGTGTGATTCATGTGAGTAGAAGCAGGCTGTGTCTAGCAGCTGAAATGCACAGAAGAGGCATAGCGCATAGAATGGACATAGTGCATAGAATGGACATGGCGCATAGAGCATAAAAGTTAGAAGAATAGAAAGCGCAAGAGATGCATGCTGGAAGACACTGATGCAGGAAGAGTGGAGAAGTGTAGAAGAACAGTGATGAGACTAGTAAGCCATTGATAAATACTGTATCACTGTGATAAATTTATGAAAAGAAAAGATTTATATTTCAGTGTGGTAGGGAGGTGCTAGGGAGGACTATTGTCCTCAATTTTTCAAGTGGGTTCTTGAACACAAGGAGTTGTATCTTCTATCTGGTTGCAGCTAGAAAAACCAGGGTGGCAGGGTGGTGCAAGGGAGAACTATTGTTATCTGTTATACAAGCTGGTGCCTATGTAACTGGAAGTTGGTGCTTCCATCCAGTTGGTGCTGGAACAATCAGGGAGTTGGTTCTTCCTTCTAGTGGGTGCTAGAGAAACCAGGGAGTTGGTTCTTCCTTCTAGTGGTTGCTAGAGAAACCAGAGAGTTGGTGCTCTCAGCAAGTTGTAGCTTGTAAAACAGAGGTTGTAGCTTCAAGAGGAGTTGGAGCTCCAAAGAATGATAATGTAAAGAAAATAAATATTACTTATCATATCAAGAAGAAGAGGTTTTTCCCTTTATGGGTTTCCTCAGGAAATATTTGTCTCTGTATATTTCATGTGTGTGATTGATGTTGAATATTCTTTTTCTTACCTCCCTGCATTATTGTGATCGTCATTGAGTGTTCTGCAAAGAGTTTAAAATGGGAATAATTTTTTAAGCACAGTAAGAACTAATTCAACCCCCACTCTGAGTTTTCCAACACATGGTGTTTCTTGTACTTGACATTGTATTTCTACAAAATATCCCGAACTTGTTGGCGAATGTATTGGATCCACTCAATGAATTGAGTAGCTTTGTCAGCTTCAGTTTGAGCATGGTATGAGTCTTCCTAGGTGGCTACAAGAGGTAGTGCAACATCCATGGGACCCAATGGTTGAAATCCCAACCCCACCTGAAAGGGATTGTGGTTGTTTGAGCTATGTATATCTTTGTTATAGATATGTTGAACATAGGGAGGACTCTCATCGCATGTGTGGGGATACTTGGAATTGTACATGCATAGGATATGCATGGTAATCCAGTTGACGACCTCAGTTTAGCCATCCTTCTAGGGGTGGAAGGATGTGGATTTGGTGAGCTTGGTGTCTAGTTGTGACCAGAGGCTCGACCATAATGTGATGAGCAACTAACTTTCCCGATATGATACTATGGTTTGTGGCAACCCAAAATGTACCCACACTTGTTTGAATAAGATCTTGGTAGTGACCTTTGTTTTGAAGCTCTTATTGTAGGTGGCTAGAGTCACCATTTAAAAAAAATGATCAGCCACCACAAAAACAAAGTCATTTCCTTGCTTGGTTGATGGAAGGCCCAACATCTAGTACATCGAGATGGATTCTTGGGGCCTTTTAGGAGTAGGAAGAGGGGTTTATATTCCTTGTTTCTTAATGGTTGTTTTGGAAATGGCATAGGCAGTGTAGGACCTGATATACTTTCTCACATCTTATCGAAGTTTCAACCAATAGAAATTTTGTTTTAGAATGACCACTTTCATTTCTACGCCGAAGTGTCATGCCACCCGACCGTAGTGGGATTCCCAAATCAGCTTTGCTTGCTYGCTTGATGGAATGCAGAGATGGCCAAGATGGCACAACATCTCATCATGAATATGGAAATTAGTGATAGTTTTGTTTGCACCTAACATATGGTAGGTGGCAATAAAGTTAGGATCTCTCTCATAGAGTTGGGGTCATCCGRAGGTCTCGTGGCCACAGGAGTTTAACAATGTGGTGAGTGCTGCAACTAGCTTGATGCTTCCTATCTTATACTTGATGTTGATATGGAATTGTTGCAAGTATGTGGACCACTTCTGATGGCGGTCATTCTGCAATTTTCCCTAAGTCTTCATGAACTGCAGCAACTTATGATCGGTGTGGATGATTGTCTCCTTCCCAAGAATGTGTTGAGCACTCAACACACCCTAAAAAGTTGATGTCAAATTTTACATTTTGGGTACCACTTGATCTTTTTCACTGACTAATTCGACTTCAGTATGAAAAATGTTGCATGTGCTTATCATTTTGTTTCTCATTTAAGTCTCTCAAAGTTTGCTTGAACATGCAAAAAACCATAACTTAAAAGACTAACATTTAATTAAAGAATCATCAGCCAAAACGTTTCCCCCGACGTGCTCAAAGATTCATCATCGGGAAGAATTAAAGATGAAAGAAAATCACTCGAGAAAACTGCAGTCATTGAACGTCGATTCTCATCAGTTTCGGCAAAAGGAAGATTTTTCGCGACATGAATCACACAAGGATATCGCCGATGACCGATCCCTTCGGCATCGGAAAAAGGCTAAAAGAGTAAGCGTTAACAAAGAACTAAAGGCTTTGCCGATAACTGATCCCCAATACCTTTTGGCATCGACGAGTTTTAGAAAGCTAGCCCATAGAGGAAGTGATAAGTTGATCCCTGATCGCCGACCCTGATAAATTTTGGCATCGACAATCCCAGGTTTATTTTAACACATGCATATTGTTGAAACCCTCGACTTCGATTGAGATACATGATCAAACCACCTGTCCTCATCCACCATTTTTCATTGCTAGAGTGGTTAAACATACAATATAGTTTTCCCCTGAGTCATTATTGGTTCCTGAGGCCCAAGTCGCACCCCAAATCAGTCTTTCCATGTCAACACCGTATGAAGAAATTAATCAGTGTTGGAAGTTATTCTCAGGAGGATACCAATGATAACATTCACCATGTATCACCGATCCCTGATATGACCACTAAGAAAGTGATGCGATGGGACATTTTAGCGCTAAGATACATTGGATCTGAAGCATTTAAAGAACTAATTAAATTCCAAATCTCAGATTAGTTATTAATTTGTGCGTGGATCAAATCAACCATTTGAAATTGCTGATAGGGCACACCACCTTCCACACCTCCGCCATCAACCCATGACAAATTGAATTGCAGGGATTCAACGACAGATCTCATTTGATTTCCACTCATAACCCGAGTTAATTGGTTGATACGCCACGATAGTTTCTTCCCCATTTAAATTATTTCGAGCAGTTCATAAAAAATTTCATCCTGCACAAGGAAGTTCAGATCATCTAGAGGAGCGAGACGACCAATACAAAAGAAGTTTCCAAGGTCCAGTGAGTATTAAACAATAGGTTTAGCAAGCGTTACAGGTATGTATGATTCTATGGATTTTTTATTCTTCACTTCATTCATTTTTATCCGATGTTACTCTATATACATGCCTTAAAGATTAATTTTGATGGAAGGAACAATGCCTCCAAGAAAACCAACCACTAGGAAATATCTTAGAGTGTCAAAGCTAAAGGAATTAGATGTGGGAGAAGGTTGTTCCCCAGCGATCACAAAACAATTGGAATTTACTCCAAATCCAGTGCCCGTCATCAAGACATCCACCAAGGAGGTTTTCATTCAGCCTCTGGTCTTTGGAGACAAAGAGGCTAGCATAGGGACCAAGGAAGTACTCCCACACTAGGGAGAACTTTTCTAGAAGATCAAGCGGGAATAATTCCCTGAATATACCCCGCACAATGACCCCGATATGAGGAAACTCGATGACGAAGTTTTTCCGAATATCCGAAGGTCGTACCTGCACATGGTAGCAATCAAAAAATCCATTATTCCCCTGCATAGAACTCCTTAAGTGGCTTATCGACCACACTGAAAAACAAATATGTTTGATCAATGACGACAATGGCGAGTGTGTCAGGGTTTTCCTTCTGGTGGAGGTGCATAATTACTACAAGCTCAAAGACCTGGAGGAGCGGCTGAACATCGATTTTGTTATCATCTTCTATGAGAAACACGACCCCAACCGGGTGATGGCTTCGTGGTGGAGAGATGATAGAAATTTCACCAATCCGACCTTCGACTAGTACCCGATGACCAACTTAAGAGAGTCGTATATCTATCTAATGGCCCTAATATATCTAATGGATTCCTCTAGCTTACATGGTAGCCATTTCTGGGAGAGGTTTTAACTTGGGTGCCATCATTTCCAAGCAGTTGATCATTTGCATTCAATAGGCCTAGACACCAAAAGAAGGAGAGACTCCATCCTTCTACATGGCTTCTTATTTATTGGATGTCATCTGTGCCAGAAATGCCTTTGTCAGAATGAATTTGAGCTGGCACGCCTCAGAACTCTCGGTCCATGTATATTTCAACATCTTGTGGGAGAACAGCTACAAGAAATCCTACTCCCTCATCTACGATCAATTCATTGCATGGATTCATTTTATGTTGTTCAAAAAAGAGTGCCCAAGACTGTCGGTTGTGGCTAGAAGATGATATGAAAGGTTGGCCATAGGTATCGGGATGAGCACGATACATACATCAGGGTTTTTGGAGCCACCAAAGAACCACACCAATTACTTGTGTATGTCCCTGATCGACTAGTAGTAGCGAAAATCTTCTACCAGACCATCCTGTAAGGTTAATATGCTACTCTGGTAAAATATAAGAAGCAGGCATTCATACCTTATGGATTCCATATTGGTTTCTACATAGTAAAATACACTGCTCAAGCCAAGCAGGAATGGTTAAACCAGTTAGAGTTCCAATTCCAGACTGGACATTTTCGCAATCACGACCCAAAGGGTCTAGTCCCGAAGCACGCATCACAAGTATCGTCCCGCTGGCCATATGCTCATGACAGGTTTGAAGATGAGATTTTCAGAGAAAACTTGGAGGATTGGGATGAAGTTGTGGAAAGGATGGATGATCCTACGATGACCAAATTCAAATCCATGAGCCTATATGAACAAGAGGAAACCCTATAACAATAATCTTAAGGAGCCCTCCAGGTCAGAGAGGAAATAATAGTGGTCAAGACAACAGAATCTCCCTAGAAAGTAGCCGAAACAATAGAGATTTCCCAGGTAACCCTGGTACAGGATAGGATTTCCCTTGAGGCTCAGGATTCCTGGGAGAGAGGGTTACTCATCTATGAATAGACTTAGCGGATGATGAATCAGATGTGAGATAACCCGAACCTCGTCAGGATGCCAAGGCTTTCGACTGATATCCCATAAGAAATCCCAGCATCACCAAGAGGCCCTGAATTCATAGACCTTGATAATATTAATGGGTTAGATGAACCTGAATCCACAACGCCATCGACTGGATCACCGACAGGTATTGCAACGCCACTGAAGGAAGTTAGGGTATCAGTAGAAACAAGTGCGTTAGACCCCCTCCACGAGATAATTAAAATCTATGATGATAATCATAGCCAAGAAGTGTCTCTCGGGACCCCTGTGCATGTCGAATAAGAAAAGGGACCGAAGAAGACATATTCTCCTTTCCCTGATGTCCAAACCCAGGAGGTCCCGCAGAAAGAAAAGGAAATTGAAAGTGTCCCAAACACTAAGTTTCCCAATGCGCTGACCACCCAAGCAGATAGTCCAAGATATGAGCCAAAGTCGGGTAGTCAAGAGGAAAGAACCTCGTACTAGGAAGTCGGAATTTCAACGATCGATGAACAAGTAAGTATCGAGTCTATCCCTGACACCTCTATTTCTATCGGTACTTAGATTCCCGATGAGCGACAAATAGAATCTGGTCCCTTGGAGCATAACGAGGAATCTCTAGAACCTGATCTTGAACAAGTGTACACCATCGAAATTCTAGGGAATAAACTCACATGGGGGGATCAATAGATTCCTGAACCTATCGACGAAGTAGCCGACATACATACCATAGATTATGATAGGAAAAGGAAGGCTATCGTCCAATGAACCACCAAGAAAAGGAGGATCACTTTGGATCGCTCCATCCTCATCACTACAGAGGACGATTTGATAAACACACAAAATGCCAGAACATCCAAAATTATCCGCGTAGGGAGAGTGATCTCAGACGCCGCCCTAGACAGAGAAAGAAGAGATGAGAAGGAGTTGGTTATCACCCTAAAGGAACTAGAACATTTGAACCACTTGTCTAAGTACTATCAGGACACCACACAGGTCGCAGTGTACCTAAGGAGCGAATTCTAGGAGGCCTACAACAAGTTTACAGACAAGAGACACTTATTCACCACAAAAATTGTTGAGCTTCAGGAAGATACTCTCATGGCACTGGCGACATTCAAGGATATGGAGCAGTGGTATGAAAAAGAACAACAAGACATGGAGAGAGTTGACTATATTGGCACAGTCCAACAGGGCTGAGATAAATAAGAACACGACATTCGTGTGTTGAACTAAAGTAGTCTTGATCGCATTAAAAAGTCAATCGAGTATTGGGAAAAAATGTCTCGGGAACCACACGGAGAAATTCAACAGAAATGGGCCAAGTGTGAGAAACACTAGAGTAAGATCAATTGGGTAATGAAGAACATCATAATCCCTGAGTTCGACACACTCGATGACTTTTTCGACTTGTGCGACATAGTCGAATCACACACCAAGAAAGATTCTTCATGGGTTGAAAGACTAGAAAAGTTGACTAACATAGTGCCAAGACAGGTGTAACAATTTATGGAACACCCGATCAGAGCTCGGGATATGCTACAACAGTTGATTTTCAGTCTAGTTAAGTATTGGATGCATGCGATGGAGATAAGAGAAATTTACGCAGCCCTAATGGAACAACACAGGCTCCCATACGCCAACACCTGCGAGGAGTTGT
Organism: Picea sitchensis; assembly: GCA_010110895.2. NCBI lineage: Eukaryota > Viridiplantae > Streptophyta > Pinopsida > Pinales > Pinaceae > Picea > Picea sitchensis. The sequence continues at coordinate 61,949 of SNQJ01S0027173.1, forward strand.
TCATCAATTGGTCGGAGTATGAGAAAAGTCACCCTTTCAAACTGATATCTTAATATGACTGTTAGAAAATTGTTAGGATAGAATGTCATGTGGTGAGTTTTGTTTTTTCTAACTGCACTTTAGCCTTTATTTTTAGTTAATTTTATGTTATAAATAAGAGCATCGACCGATTAGTCAAGGGTCGATGGTTTTTGCAAGAATCTCTCATTTATGGTTTGTTAATAATTATTTTAGAGCTACCTTTAATTGAGAAGTCCTTATGGACCATAAACAAGTTATATTTTCATCAAATGCATGTATGATTGGGCATGGAGAAGAACTATTTCCTATCTTGTCTCATGAATGGATGTTGTAACAAGTAAGAGCTATTGAATCTATTGTTAAATTATCTGATGTAATGTTTTGCAGTTCTTTTCTTTAATGATGAAGATGAATCGTTGTGTTGTTGTGTGATGGATTATTAGAGTAGGTGCATTATTTTACTTGCCATTATTTATTGCATATGTGTTTTCTTTCTAATAATTAAGTATCTTAGACAGTAATTATATGCTCACATGTTTAACGTATTAGTACTAGGCCCATGGTATAAAATTGTTGTCTGCATGCTTAAGTAGCGGGTTATCCCAAAATCAGCCTCTTCTCCAGTAGTTAAAACCTTTTTATCGTTTTGTTGTCAAGTTGGTTTATACTGGCTTCCATATTATATCGGTCCCACCTAAGAGAAAAATACAAAAGGAGAAATTCCAAACTGAAGGAGACACCTTCGCAAGAAAACGAAAATCCCATCGATTAATAGGTTGGATCACAAGATCTGGAGAAACTTTCCACTATTAAACATTGCAGAGTCTAATTGGGCCTCGGTGGCATGTTTGGGTCATGTTGTTGAATTTAAGGTATTTAGGACCCATCAATAGAATTAGCGCTAGAAGGAGATCCTGAAGAATGAATGGTTAAATACATATTCCATATAATATTTCAGACATCCTGTAGATTCAAAATAGCCCACATGCATGGCTAGTCATTCCCAAGAAAACCCACACACACTGAGTACTCCTGAAACGAGTGACTCACCCTAGCCCAAGGAATAATGATTGTTCCCTGATATACCTTACACTCTTCCTCACGAGGAATTAAATCAATTCAGAAGAATCACAAGAGCATACACCCAATAGATCGGTGTGTTGTCTTTAGCTACGATACTTCCTCGAAGACAAAAAATAAGCATACCAGTGGTCGATACCCTCGACCAGGTTTTTGTGCACATAGTAGAAGACCTAATATATTTCTCAATCACCGAAATCAAACGTCCTCTCAATCTGATCCCTGAAACGCCAGCCGACGATGTCTCTGAACCAGACGATTTTTCAAAAGAGGAGGAGTTTAACTCAGAATCTGAAGATATGGAAGAAAAAAATGACCATGATGAAGAGGGAGGAAACCCACCTCAGAACAACCAACCTTGGTTGGCTAGAGACTCTTTTTCCATTCCAGGAAAAGTACATAATCTTCCCTGGCACCCAGAGAAGTTACTTCCTAAGTTTGACCCCAAGACCTTAGGATTTCTTGAAGATCATATCAATAAATTCATACTAGCTTTCTGGCTGATGAATTTCCAGCATGAAGACATAGTTTGCAGGATTTTCCCCTACACTTTTGAGAACTCGGTCTCGACATGGTATTTTAATCTTCCTGTAGGATCTATAACTAGATGGATGAAATTCCAGAAGGATTTTTTAGATAAATTTGTAGAAGAAACTACTACAGGAGCTTTGATGGCTAAACTATTTGCCACCACCGTGAGTTCAAAATAAAGGGTTAAATATTTCAATCAAAGATTCACAACTATCTTGAACAAATTCCATCCCAAATATAAACCTACCCAAGAGTTGCAAATCGAGGTATATGCTAATGCACTCCCATCTTTTATTTCAATGTTTGTGAAGAGGGATGCCAAACGAACCTTGGCTGATAATTTTGAAGAATCCAAAAAAATTGAATTCCAAATGAAAGGATGCAAAGAGAGTTAGGTATCCTTAGTCAAGAAAGAAGCTCAACCCCCTCCCCGGAGAGGGTTATTTCTTACTATACCCCTAGGGAAACAATAAGAACAATCTCCTGAAAAGGGTAACAGAGACATAGAATACCTACAACACATGGTTAAGAAGTTATAAAACAAAATCATAGACATGAAAAGAAGTGTCAAGGAGGGAAACCAAGGCCAAAGGCCCTATAAACCTTTCTTTAAAAGAAACCTGCAATTAAAATAAATTGAACCCCCCCAACTAACCTAAATATAAATTTAGGAAATATAGGATCTGATTCTTTCTATACCTATCACCAAGAAAATCACTCTAAAAGGGATTGCCCTCAACGGGTGCATGCCATGAGTTTAATGTGCAATTTTTCCCTTGATGAAGTCTCCCTGACCAAACAAGAAAGAGGTTCAGTTATAAATGTTGTTGATCAAGAAGAGATTGATTCACCAGAATATACAACCATGTTAATATGGGACCTTGACCTAATCATGCCTTCCGACGACTTATTTGAGTCTCAAGAACCGCCCGCAAAGGTCTCGGTTGTGAAAACGTGCAGTAACGTTCCACCTGTATCAAAATATCCTATTACTACCCAAACATCCGGGGAAAGGTCAACTCTCGATCACCTAAAAGCACCCTTTTCTCCCCGTAAGAACACTATTAGTATCCATACCTGAGAATCGCCCAAACTAGATTACAAAGTAGTTGAAGATTTGAAGAAGTTGAAGGCTAATATATTAGTTATAGACATATGTAGGATCCCTCAGCAAAAGGACTTCCTGCTACAAGCTTTGAGATCAGTAGAAAACCCTACGACAAGCGATGATCATAAAAAGAATCTAACTCCCACAAACCTAGGGAATAAACTAACAGTAAATGCCTGCTCAGAAGATAAGAAGGGGAGACCTCTTGTCCCAACTTTCCTTTTAACATTTGAAGAATTCAACAGGAACCTCCCTAGTTGTTTGGTCAATTCAGGATAATCCTCTAACGTTATGCCTTTGTCTATATGTAAAAAACTAAATGTTGTTCCTCTCAAGAGTGACAAACATGTAATACAACTAGACAAAACCCAGGCGAATKTYACGGGAGAACTCAAAGATGTAATGATCAGAATAGCCACACATCCTAAGTTTTTTCAAGTGATTGACATGATTATAGTAGACACCCCAGAATCTTATGGATTATTGTTGAGCTGAGATTGGTCTGAGAAGTTAAATGGATACTTTAGTACATACTGGCCACACCTTTGACTACCATTAAAGGGCCACAAGAATATGATCAGGATTGATAGAGAAAGGTATATGAAACATATTGTCACTAACCTAGAAACCCCAAAAGAACCATCATTGACAGATTTCCTTGTGCTAGGAAATTATTCCCGCGATTCCTACTTTGGGAAATTCTTCCCTCTTTCATCTGATGTCCCTCTCACTCAGAACTCCGAAATGATTTTTTAGGAGGAATTTCTCACAACGACGGAAGAAACCCTCTTCTGCTAGCAACTTACGTTAGAAATCACAGAACTAGCAGGAGGAAAAGAGTAGAGTAATAAGGAAGGGGAAGCCAACACGTATTTCCCACAATCTTGGACCCTATACTTTGATGGATCTAAATCATAGGAAGGGTCTTGGGTAGGGTGCATCCTCACTGATCCAAAGGGTAAACACCATCTCCTATCCTGTAGATTTGAGTTCGAATGCACCAACAACACCACTGAGTATGAAGCGCTAGTACAGGGGTTAAAGAAATCCATATATTTAAACATCAAGGAATTAAAGGTTTTCAGGGATTCTGAAATTATCGTTAGACAAGTAAGGAATACTATACTATGCAACTCCCCACACCTAAATAATTATCAATAGGAAGTGCATAGGTTAATAGATAATTTTGAAGCTTTCGATATTATAGCAATCCCCAGAGAAAAGAATATCCTCGTTGATTCCCTGGCCACAACTTCTTCAAAATTTTCACCTCTAGAATATTATGAAGCCTCCTGGTTCACTGTGGAGATACTCTACAAACCATCGGTGCCTAACAACATTTCTGATTGGAAGGTATTTGAAGGGTATGAACATATCATAAACTTTATGACTAACCAAGATAATTTTAAGGACCTATCTATTGACGATGAAGTATTCCAGGAACAATCAATGGAAATGTATCCTCATACAAGTCAACCAACTGAAAAATTTAAGTCTCACACAATCCCAAAGGGGATAGCTAACCTACAAAATCTTTTTGACCTAAAAGAATGATTTAAGTGGCCCAAAAATGCGAAGACCGGTATTTCCTGTCCCATGCATGAAACTATAAATCTCGGAACCCCAAAAAATATAAATCCCGGTAAGACTATATCTAAGAAGGAAAGGAAGGGTTATCTCAAATTGTTTAGACAATATCAAGATGTCTTTGCATGGTCCTACCGATATTTGAAAACTTATGATACCCGTATCATTCAACACACTATCCCTTTAAATCCTGAAGTGACACCCTTCCAGTAGAATCTCTGAAAGTATCATCCTTCCCTAGAGCCCCTCGTGTGTCAAGAGTTGAAGAAATTGTTAGACGCCAAAATTATCTTCCACGTTAGACATTCTGCATGGGTAGCTAATTTGGTTTTGGTAAGGAAAAAGTCAGGGGAGATCCGCCTATGCTTGGATTTTAGAAACCTCAATAGAGCTTTGGAAAAATACAACTACCCCATCTCGCCAATGGAACAACTCTTGCAAACCTTTTCTAGCTCTAAAATTTTCTCTTTGCTGGATGGTTTCTCAGGTTATAACCAAGTCTTGGTTTTGGAGGAAGACCGTTTAAAAAATACCTTCCGAACCAAGTGGGGAACTTTTTCTTACAAACACATGCCTTTTGGGTTAATCAATGAGGGAGAAACCTTCCAGAGGGCTATGGATGTATATTTTTGGGGGTTAATCAACAAGTGTGTAGTGTTTTACTTGGACAATGTGAATGTCTATTCAAAGAACAGAGGAGATCACATCCAACACTTAACCCATATTTTCGAAAGGTGTATAAAATAGGGTATGTCCTTAAATCCTAAGAAAACTATTTTCGGTGTCGAAGTGGGTAAGATCCTAGGCCACATTATATCTCAAGCAAGAATTTTCATAGACCTGGAAAGGATTAAGGCCATAGCTCAACTCCCGTTTCCTCACAACAAGAAATCTATGTAGTCGTTCTTCGGGAAAATCAATTTTGTGAGAAAGTTCACTCTCAATTTCGCAGAAACTATTAAGCCCTTGCAAAACATAATCTGTAAAGATGTCGAATTTAAGTGGGATGATGAAC
>SNQJ01S0027174.1:20406-41311 GCA_010110895.2 Picea sitchensis
GAACTGAACACATACTGCCTTTCATGGCTGCTACCATGGATATATACTTCATCATCTTCAATGGATCATAGGATTAGCTCCCTCCTAATCCTTGCTTCATGTATGAGTGCATGTTTTTCTTTTGGAAATATATAATCGACTCCCTCCATCTTAACAGAGTCCACGCTTCTGTCTGCATCCTTATTGTCTTCTGCAAAGTGTCATAAGTCTTTCTCCAATTTCCTCCTGATTGCTGACTTCTTTCTGTCTTTACTTCTTCTAGGTTTCTTCAAGATTGATTATGATCTCGACTTATCTCGCAGTTGTTACTTATGTAATAACTTCCACATGAATTGTTTGATGTACTTCATCCTTTCATGTGTATTGTTTGACTTGTAGTCATAATGATAGCAATCCTTAACTTGTTGTTCTTCCATAGGTATAGTTTTTCTTTGAACATGTTATCTTCTAAGAAATGGATATGCAAGATATGTACAGAAGATATGGTATATACAAGAACTATGAAGAGTATTGTTACCTTGTCTTAGAAGAAGAAGTCTGTTTTGTCCTACTTGGATTTCTTTGAGGGTTCCCTTTCTTCGGCAATTGATGCTTCGTGTGTTTCCTTCCTTTTCTTTAACTTGGGACAATGATTCTTGTAGTGATCGTACTTTCGACAATTGAAACATTGTATTCTTGACATATCTTTTTCTTGATTTGGTTTCTTTCTGGAGCCAAACTTCTTTTTATTCCTGAAATGCTTGAACTTTGCTATGAAGGTTTGATCATCGTATTTCTTTTGAGGTTTCTCTTTTGCATTGATCCTTGATTCTTCTTGTGCACAACAAGTCCAAAGTTCTTCAAATGTAGGATACTTCTTCCTTGTGTTCATGCTTGCGACACATGCATCCCATGTCTTGGGAAGACCATTGAGCACTATATTTATCAGTTCCTTCTCGGAGATGATCTCTTCAATAGCTTGTAGTTGATCTCTTAACTGAGAGATCTTCACAAAGTATGATGTTATGCTGTCATCATCATTCATCTTCATGTCACAGAGCTCATTCTTCAGACTCATTACTTGTCCAATGTTTTTCACTGAGAAGAGGTTTGTTAGGGCATCGTACATCTTCTTCGATGAGTCAAGATGGGAGATGTAGGGTATCAAGTGGTCTTTTATTGATTCCACTATGATACTCATGGCATTGATGTCACTGTCTCTGAACTTCTCCATAACTGCAATGTTCTTCAGTTCCTTCTCTTTTCCTTCTTTTAAACTCTGGTTCCACGATCTTTCCTTTCACGATATCCAACACTTTATTCTTGGCAAGGATGAGGTCAATCCTTGTCTTCCACGCTCTGAAGTTAGAAACCCCATCTAACTTGTTTTCTGACTTCATATAGTAGGTCATGGTTGCCTTGACTTGGTCAACCCTAGATTTGATCAAAGACTCAAACTTGACGTCTTGGCTTGCTGAGAGTACTAGGAGATGCGCTAGGCTAGGGCGCACTGGTCTATCTAGAAATTAGGTCAATACCTTCACTTAAGGTGCCTCAACGAGAGGGTTAGGGTTTCTGCAACTGCACCTGCTAGTAACCCTAGCGACAGTGCTTTGGTGACTGCCCCTGCTAGAAACCCTAGCGACAGTTTTCCAACGAGCTTAATATCCTTTATGGCTATGCTCCCTTCTAGTGGTTAGACTGAATGAAGGAGGAGTGGGCCCATAACCTATTAGAATGTGCTCGTTTTACCATAGACAATATCACTATTGTCACCCAACCATAGGCTGAAGCCACCCTCCGAGCACCTTAATCTTGACAGAGAATCATTCAAGAAACAAACCCTAGGCTAGATAGCCAAACAAAGGGTAGCACACCTTTCTCCAAGGATAGCGTACCAAACAAGAGCTGATCAGATAGTCCAAACCATAACCAAGAGATAGTCCAAGCCAAAACGAAATCTGCTAGCTGCAGTAGTTGCAACGACAACTCTCCTCCAAACTTGTACACAAAATTGGCTAACTGCAGTGCGCACAAGTGAGCTCTGCAGTTCTGAGAATGCTTGCCAGAATGAAAACTGGCCTCCTGTATTTATACTAATTCTGGCCAACTGCCTGGGTCGACTTCTCATTCTGGGTGCCTATTTACTTAGTATATAATATTTCTTCTGGCCGACTTATTCTCTTGGAGGCTAATAACCTAATACAAATTATCCTCTTGAGCCGACTTGTCTTCTAGGGTTATTAGCCAACTCATTAGGATTTCTTCTTGCTTTCCAGAATATTTTATTCTCATCAGGTTTACACGTGGAGGTAAATACCTCCCGCAGCTACCATAATATCAACAGTGGTGAGGTTCAAGTATAATGGTGTGATACCTATTTATGTTTTAAATCATCTACATCTTAGAAATATAATTATTGGTAGATGATTTAAAACATAAACATCTTTTGGATTGATATTTATTGGATTAAAGTTGCATAAAATGAATATATGGAAATGACAATTGTAAAGAGCTTTATATTGTCTTATTGTTCATGTCCTTTTGTTAAAGGATACATTTTTTGTTGTACTTTACCAATAAAATGGTAGTTATCGATTTGTCATTTTAATAAATTTTAAAAATTCTTAGTAAATATGGCTATTCATTTGCACTTGCTTGATGGAATCTGTGCTTGTCATTCTTCAAAGATAGTAAAATACTATCTCTTTTCTATGGAATTGTGAGACAATTTGGTTGAGGTGGTGAGGCTCAAGTATAATGGTGTGATACCTATTTTTGTTTTTATAAAAGTTATGTTATTAGATTGGTCAATGATAAGATAATTGTCTACATATATAAATGATCTTTTTGTGATTTTTCTATTATTTTCTTAGGCAACAATGTTTTAAATGGATGAATGATAACATAATTGTCTACATATAATTTACATTATTATATTTTTGTGATTTTTCTATTGTTTTATTAGGTCATTTTTGTGATTTTTCCATTGTTTTATCTATTTTTTTAACAGAGACAAAATTTGAATTAATTTAAAGGGGCCACAGCCGAATCATGTAGCAGGTTACGTAGGGGCAGATTCATGTCTTTAGCAAAATGTGGCACTTCTATGCGAGTGCAGCAAAAAGCTTCAAGTTGATTACAAAATACAGATTCCAAGTGGGCCTGCAAGTGGCTTGCCTAACACAAGATTGTAAGACACAGAAAACTTGAAAATACATTCATTGTTGACAGATAGGGGCACTTCCAACTTCCTCTTGCTTCTCAGCTAATTTTGAAGAGCATTGTTCTTCTATCTCCATTGGATCAGGTAGTTGATGGATAAATTATTCTTCTTTTAGTGCTACCTGAAGAGAGTTCTCCTAGTCAAAGAGTTCATATGTCGCCCAAGTGCGAAATCTCAGAATCTCTGACAGTCAAAGTTGCTCATACTCTGCAACTTTGGAAGACAGAGCAAACAGAGCACTCCTTCCATCCTGGATCAATTCTTCATGACGATGTGTTACCTTGCGAAGTTCCTGAATGCCTTCTCGGTCCATACTGAGTAATTTGCTTCAACTTTCCAAAGGATTAAACCAAATTCTTCTTGGCTCAACAAAGAGGTTAATTGAGTGTGAGAGGAGCTTGTTAATCTCTATCTGAAATTCCTTCAAATGAACTTTGGACTTTGGATTCTTGAAAATATAACCTGTAATATCAATTAAGGAAATCCCAATTTTTGTCACCACTATAGTACATATTTGAGACCAAATTCAAGAGCGCGATTGTGTTACTTTCATAATTTGCAATTGCTTCCCGTTATGAATGACCTTGGAGAAGGCTTGTTGGATTGAAATTGAGCTTTTCTAATGTGAGAATAAACCAGGATTGAAGTTCATTCCCCTCAATTACATTGGATCCAAAAGAACTGAGGGTTTCTTCATAGGTGAAAAACAGAGCATACCCAATCCAAAGGCATAGAAAAGATTGTAGACACAGTGTTCCTTTGTGTAGATAGAATTGAAATTAAGCTTCGCTAACGCGAAAACAACCATGCTCAGAGTTCATTCCCCTGAAAAGCAGTGAATCCAAAAGCACTGAGGGTTTCCTCGAAGGTTAAAAGCAGAGCATAACCATTCCAAAAGACAGAAGAGATTGGAGACAGTTTTCCTCTGTGAAGTGAGAACCAAGCTAGAACACTGTTTAATTGTTAGTAAAATCCTCAAGGGGGCAAACAAAATTCAGAGAGCCAGAAAACAAGAGTCGTCGATTGAGATTTAAAAACTAGAGAGCACAACCAAATTCTGGATTGAGGAAAGAGATGACAACCAGTACATGCTAGCGCGAAAATTAATTAGCGTAGAGATTCTGAGCAACACCTCTGAGCTTGAAACCCACCACTTGGCTCCAACATCATCAACCGTGATAGGCCTCTTCGAAGTCCGCTCAAAGACATAGGAGATTGAGCATATGTAATATCCTAATAAAAGTAGAAACGAACCTATGAACCAAGCTGGGCTACCAACCAGAGGAGCAGAGGAAGAGCGGTATACAACACCACGAAACTTGCCCCCCAAAACCTGCATTATCCCATCTAGAGTACCAGAGTTTAGGAGGGCATTCAATTGCCACAAAACGATTTTTAATTCGCATGTAAGATTGTAGGGAATGTGTCCCTTTGATACCTTTCCCAACGTTTGGCCAACGTATTAGGATGAAGTGCATAATTTCAAATTTAAGGAGTTAAATCCCACCACAAATAGGGGATGGTTCTATAGTTAAACACCTCATTTTTAAACAAAGTGCCCAAGGTTAATTCAATTGCTTATTTTTGCCCGGGAGTCGGCCTGTTCATTTAGATCCCGCTTTATGTGGAAATAAGAGATTTTATAAAAGGATTTGGCTTCTTGTCTGATTCTGGATATATGATGAATTTTAGCTTGAACTGCTTTATGTGGAAATAAGAGATTTTATCATAGGATTTGGCTTGTTGTCTGACTCTGGATATGATGAATTTTAGCTTGATGTTTTCATGAGCAAAGTGACCAATCAATGCTCGAATTATAACCATGGAATCCGTAAATACCAAAAGGGAGAGTGACCAATCAATGCTCGAATTATAACCATGGAATCCGTAAAGACCAAAAGGGAGTTGATGTTTACTTCTTTATCCAAGGACATACCAGGGAGTTGATGTTAACTTCTTTATCCAAGGACATACCACATAGTAGGACATATGCCAAGTTGTTTGAGACATCACCTAAACTCCAAGCAAATGATGTTACTGAGATTCCTTGGAGATCAAGTAGACTCTCCCCCACTTCTACTACCCCTATTTTCCCATTGTTTTATCAGGGAGCAATGTTATAGTTTCTTTACTCAATCTATTTGCAAAGCAATATATGTAATTTAATTGTTGTGTTCATGTTTTTAATATTAGATTGTAGTTGTATTTGATGAGAACATATCTTAATAAAGGTATAAGTGTATTTAATCATTGAATAAAATTTATAGCTATTTGTTTGAACACAAATATATTGATTTTTTATTTATTTAATGTATTAAGTTGAGTTGTAAATATATTGATTTTTTAATTTATTAAATGGGGTTGAAATTATTGAAGTGCACTCAAGGTAAATGATTATGGTGGATAACATGTATCCTTATCCTTGAGGTATTTGAATGGATTCGACCTTGTGATTTGGTTTGTGGACAAGTCAAATCTCTTGAGCTAATGCTTGGGATAACATGTATCCTTATCCTTGAGGTATTTGAATGGATTCGACCTTGTGATTTGGTTTGTGTACAAGTCAAATCTCTTGAGCTAATGCTTGGGGTTGTGATTGCCATTTATTGAATTGAGTATTTAAATTTTAATTGTTTCTTATTGTAAGATACTTTAATAAGTTTTTTTTGGTTGGAATATTGTTCAAAAAGTATCTATTTTGGTTAAAATTTATAGTGTCATTTGTTTGAATTCAAATATATGGAACTTTTGTTCATATATTAAGTTTAAATTGAGTTATAAATATATTGATTTATTTTATTTGTTTTGATCTATTAATTGGGGTTGTTGGAATATTGTTCAATAAGTATCTATCTTGTTTAAAATTTATAGTGTCATTTGTTTGAATTTAAATATAGGGAACTTTTGTTTATATATTAAGTTGAGTTATAAATATATTGATTTGTTTTATTTGTTTTGATCTATTAATTGGGGTTGGAATTATTGATGTCTTACATATAATCTTGGGAGATTAAAATATTATGTGGTTTACTACAACTCACAATTATTATTGTTTTAATTACGCCTAACAAATTATAATAATTTGTAGTTATAACATCTTTATCCAACTTTATGTAGTATTTAAAAGTGAAATAGACATGGATGTGATTTCTTCTTATGGTGGTTAAGTTAAAATAAGAGTTTTTTTTGGAAATGTTTGAAACTTTTTTTTTTCCTTAATTTGTTTTTTAATAATGATGGTTAAATTTATATTATCATCAATATAAGGGGATTGCAACTTTATTTGTACAATGAGATCATACCTAATAATATAATAAATATAAATATAAAAGGTTTGAGATTGTATTGTAACAATGCCCGTTTCAAAAATTTCCACTTCTACTATAAAAACTATTTTCAAATTGACATACATATTGCTTAAATAGCCTCCATAATTCTATTGGGTCGTTTGGATGACAACTAAAGTTGTGTCAAAACACTTATTTTTTTTTTTTGGAGGTGAGGAATTTCCTTTTATCTTTTTATTATCCTAACTTTTTAAATGCTCCCTTGCTTCAGACATGGACTCCAACACTCTTACGTTTTGTTCAACTCTCTTTTTATCTTGTAATAAATACTACCAATTTTAGTGCCAGAAGGTTTGAGTGACATCTTTGAATGCTTTCCCTTAATTGTTGTAGGTTGCCCATAGTTGTTGAAAGGCAAGAGTAGAGAGTCTTCATCAATTGTATTGAGGATAAGAAGAGAAAATTGACACTGAAGAGGATGGCATAATATCGAAGTGACATAGGGAAACATTTGGAAGGGGTCATTCCATTATGTAAATCCCCCATGATGAATGCGTTGAAGTTTTTAGAGTTTGTTTGTTGGAACACAAGATTAAGATAAGCATGAAGTGCTTTCATTAATGATATGATACAACATATATACATGATTATGACCCTTTGGTTCGTCTTCCAAGGGTCTCTTGGATTCCAATAATTGTTACATGAACTTGACTGTTTATATTCCATCAACTTTGTAACCCTAACATATTACATTTCCAACATTTCACCCCTTAATTCGAAGGGGTATATGTGAGTCCAAGGTGAGAGTTGATATATGAAAGTGGGTAGTTGAAATATGGAAGTGTGCAACTGTTGATGGTTGAATGTGCTCTCTGAATTTGGTGGTTTTGGAATGACCATAAACCGAATGATGATGGTGATTTAAGGAAGACCACAAACCAATTTGGTAGTTTAAAGATGACCACAAACTCTGGAACCTTGCTCTAGGCTCAATGGTTCCCAAAACATTTCGTAAGTTAGCTAGAAGTTAGAAGTTGATGTCTTCTGCTAATTCGAAGTGCTCTCAAATGCTGGTTTAAAGATGACCATAAACTGTGATGTAGAAGAAGCTGAAAGTCTTATACCAAGTGGAGGTTTAAGGAAAACCACAGACCGTTGTGTAGTAGAAGTTGTAAGTCTTCTACTAAGTGGTGGTTTAAGGAAAACCATAAACAAATCACGCTTGTTGGTCATGCCAGCTTGACATTGCTCCATTGATAGGGCTTCGAAACTTGAACCCTCACTGCCAATCACTGATGTGATGATGTTGTTCCCCCTTGTCAGAGACACTGTGAGAAGATGAAAATATGTCCATTGCAAGATGTGTCAATACTTGAGAATGGATTCATAGGTATGAATGAGATATCTTCTTGGCTATTGATGACCATCGCCAAGAAGGAATCCACCTATAGTGGTTCTTAACTCTTGCAGTTGTCTTGCGTTTGAAACACCTATCTAAAGGATGATTGTGCTATCCACAATGCTTGCAAGGATGAAGATCGAAACACTGATCTTTCATGTGGCCAATTCGTTGACAATGTTGGCATATCAGAATTTGCTCTTGAACTAGAGCAAAGTGAATGTGAACTTTGTTGAAGGAGCCCAACACTCTGGAACTAGATTGGTTTGGTGTAATCCAGATTATGAAAGGTGACATCCTTTTCATATCCAATGTTGGTTCTATGCTTGTTCTTCTCGATTTCTTCATAAGGTTTGATAATCCGGTTGGAAAGAGGAAGTTGATTTTCATCTTTACTTGAATTTGGAACTGGCTCGTTGAGTGGCGCCCACGCTGGTTGTTGGTTTGAATCAACATCATCATCTTCTTCATATTCGAAAAGAGGGCTCTGAACAGGGACTAGTTCACGATGTTGTCGAAGATTCTTTAGCTCAAGTGCATCATGAAGAAATCAATTCTAAGTTTGAAGTAATGCTGCTTTCGCTTGTGAAACTCAAAGTTTCTTTGGCAATGGTCACTGTAGTGTCTACAGAGGAGAGGATTAAAGTGTTCAGTAACTCGAATAGTACCTCAACTCGATCCATTTTAAAAACACAACACAAGGTTTCTTGCAACTCCACCCCAATTTTACAATGCAAACTCAACTATGTAGACTCAACGAGTGAAGGGCGTTGGCTTCTACCGAAAATGCACCCGTTTACAATGTGACTCAACTTGCAGAAAGACGGGTTCACATGTAAACTTACAATGCTTCAAGAAGTTGTTTTTGTGCGCTGTCCACGAGCACAGAGTTGTCGGATGACTTGAGGGCGTCGAGATAGATACGGAAACTATGCTTTTAATACAATGCAAAACATCAAGAGCATTTGCAAATTGGTAGAATGTCTCTAGTTTGCCAATTCTTTTCACATACAACTTGACCTCTTGTTATAACACCCACTTAAAAAACCACCACAAGAAATAAAATTTCACGCTTCACAATCCCTGATTTACGAGAGGGTAAACCAACAAGAAGAATGCCAGAAGCGGGAAAGACATCGAGTGATTTCTCACCATGAACAAAGAACTACCAAATAGTCTTTTCCAAGCTACTTAGCAATCACAGAACGCAACGAGAATAACAATCTCAGAATCCCTTCCTTTGTTTGCCATCTCTGCGCAGATGGTCGAGATATTCGACCTTCAATGTTGTTGGATATTTCATCTTGATTTCTTTTGGAGGTGGATAGTTTCGGTTCAAATAAAATATACACAACATTTTCATAGCCCTCCACTGAGTATAAGGATTATGCTCTAAAAAAGGCCCCTCAAATTAAATTTATAAACCCAATTACAAAATTTAAAAAAATGCAAACCTCCTTACATTTCTTTTACAAGTATTTTTACACTGTCTGATCACGAACACCGACAACATCATATTCTTTCATGCACGAACATTGACATCATCATAATCTTTCATGCATAAGTCGAGCAGTCAATCCCTCGCGCGCAAGTTTGACAGAGAAAAAATGGAGTCCATCATGGGACGATTGAAAGTCGGCGTCTGCTTTCTGTGTTAACCGCGACGTTAATTGAATATGAGGTTGGCTTGGAGATGTGCTCCTACAGGCCAAATTTAATCAATTAGGTCGACGTTCGAATCCCTTTGAAGTTTCAAAACCCTCGATGCTCCAACGAGAATGAAATCGAGGCAGATGCTGGCCACAACGCTTTGTGAATTCAAGCCAAGGCATAGCCCAGGTGGACGAGGGGGTTTGAAATAGTTATCGATCAACAATATGCAACGATCATAATAAAAAGGTGAACTGTTGAAAAAGTGAATGAAACGAGCGCTCACCAGGCCCACAAGATACAAATCCGTGGAACTGTCAGTCGACGTGAACAAATAGGAGTTTAGTCATACCCATAATATAGAATATGAAAATGAAATTTTTTAGGAGTGCTATGAATATGTGCATATTATAGAAGTGCATCCACTTTGAATAAAGAATTTGAGAGGGCTCCCACTTGAACACTTCTTGCTTTGCTTAATCAAATTTCACGTTTCATGTGACATAAACTATTTGGCATGCTTGCTTCAAGTGCAAAACCTTTTGGGTTTCAAACATAGTTCTCAATGCACTCATTTGGTCCCTCTTTTTAAGTTTGTTCACATTTATTACAAAGGAGATAAATTTTGGGTCTCACCAAGTCTAAATGTTAAATGTGGGTTAAACGTGGTATAGTTGAGGTTAGGGACTTATAAACTGTGATCAACATAAAGATGGATTTGATTTTTGAAGTCTATTATTATTTCCATGACAAATTAGTCATAATTTTTTATTTATTGACAAGTACAATGGTAGCTAGATTAATCACGAAAAAATAATGTTTTGAGCACAATATTGACTCAAAGGGCTCTCTTGCAACAAAATGTGGTGACTCAAGGTTTTGAGGCCATGTGATAAGTGAAAAACCAATGGCCTTGGTGGCATGAATGATTCCATGGTATCTAGATTAACGAGGAAAAAACAATGTTCTAAACAAAACATTGACTAAAAAAGCTCTCTTGCAACAAAACTATGACTATGTCGACCATTGTGGTGACTTGAGGTTTTAAGTCCTTGTGATAAGAGCAAAACCAGTGACAAGTGGCACACGTGCTTTCATAGGTTTTAATGTGTGTGGTGCAAACATGAGGTTTCTCACTATATGCACTTTAAAATGCATAGATTTCAATGTTCCCCTCTATACATCTTCAGGGTCAAAGGCAATGATTTTATGCTACTATTTTATTGTATCATTTTTAAATGTGTTATGAGTAGAAACACTTGAAGCTACAACGAGAGGGAGATTTTTGAATTTAGGGTTTTCACATGCTTAGATGGGCTTTCTAAGTTGTTATTTCTTCAAAACTATGGCTTTCCTATGAATCCTTCCTCCCCAACAAAGGTTTCCTTCCAAGGATTTGCTTATGAATCGAAGGAATCTACAAAGTTGACAACCTTGTTGTTGGTTATGAGTCTTTGTCCATCTCGAGTCTAAGGTTGGAGAAGGTTACTTTTGTTCTTGTGGGTTGATATGGATTATTGACAATCTATGGCTAAAGTTGATTGATCATTAGGCTTATGTAAATGATTCATGGGGTGACCTTTTGCCATAAGTTATGGTGATCCACACTTGTCCTAGTATTTTTTGTTATCTTGGATTTCATCTTTGAACTTGAAAAAACAATGATCATTAGTAACAAGCTCTAGTTTATTGGGAGGGATGGTCTCTTTATAAGACCGTGGTAACCAGGTTTCAATCTAACACCAAAGATTTACCTTCAATCCCTATCTGGGTACACTTGCCCAACTTCTCCGTTGAATATTGGAATGCCAATTCCCCTAAGATGATCTATTATATGGAATTTGAGTTCTAAAATGGGATTCCTAAGGAGAATAATAAAATAAGAAGAGCATATTCCACATCACACTATGTTAGAGGTGTAATTAATTATTTCTAGGCAACTTGTGTTAATGTAGAGTTAAGAGTTCAAGGTTTGAAATAATATTTAGAGTTTCGACTTTTGTGTTTTGAAATACTATTTAGAGCTTAGACTTTTGTGTACTTGTGCACTAGTAATAAAGAGTTTAAATTTTTGTGCACATATAATAAATGTAGTTTATATTATTGTGCATACATAATAAATGATAGTTTAATAATAAATATAAAAATATAGAGTTGAACACTCGGATGGGGTGATAGAGCCCGACACCTGGCGAGCAGAGGCGGTAAGGGGAGGCCAGCGGAGCACGAAGCCATGTGCTTGGCTCGTGCCCACTGCAACCATCACCCCCAGACATTAATTTGAATTAAACGTCGATGGGAGGGGCATTAAACCGAGCTCCCTCGACCACCTTAACGCAGAGTGCAATGCCACGTTTCATTTGTGTTATCGCTCGACCGCTTGAATCTGGTTATGCGGTTCTGTTCATGGTCCTTCGGTCGCTCCCCACCCTCAACCTTGGCTCTGCAGACTTCCTGCAGCCGCCAGGCCTCACCATGCCACGACAGAGAATGTGACCTCGCAAGGGCTCTCCTTAGCATCCTCGGAGGCCCCACACGTCCTCTTCGCCCTCTTGTTCATCTCTCCATGCCTCTGACTGCCTGGCCATCATTGACACCACCTTGATCTCCTCATGGCGACATCCCTCTTGGCTCGGATCTTCCTCCTTCAGGCACTCCTCTCCTCCCCCTGCACCGGGTGGGGCCTCAACGAATTCGCCCTACGGAAGGACCGGCCATGGTCGACCCCACAGCAAAATGAAGATGCCCTCCTCCAATTGGCCGCGCGAAGGCTTCACCGTTCTGCATGATTTAGTCTTTGAACTCCGAGAAGGAGTGGACGACCTTCAGTTCCGTGTTCAACAGATGGAAGGGAGGCTGTCCATCCTTCTCCAGCTTCTTGCAAATCACCCTGAAGCCTCCCCTGAGGATTCCAGCGACACACCTCTCACTGCAAGTGATCATGCGAGTAGTCATCAACAGAACGCTGCAGAGGGGAGCCAGCAGTCTGACGGGAAAGCACTTGAGCCCGCTCTCATGGACACTCTCGAGCAGGAGCAGACCCCGACAAGCAAAGAAGAAATTGTCAAAGGAGCAGTTCAGTTGGTAGTTGCGGAGGTGATAGGCACCAGTCTGCAGGCGCACACCTCGACGACAAGTGTCAGGATGGCAGCTCACGAGGACAAGGGCACCGAAGCCACGGAAATGCAGTGGACGACCAGTGGGACACCTGTCATCAAGGAGCCCTGGCCAGGCCTCTTGCCAAAGTATGTGCCAGATCACACAAAACTTGTTCCCTACTTTTTCTCTAGTGACCTTCATGGTAGTTAAATTCTCTGATGTTTTTTCTAGGACTGATAGAAACTGGTAGTTAAACTCTGAACTCTGATACTCGAATTGTCCGGTTGGCTGAACTGGTTTCTCCTTCTGGAGCAGTTCAGTAATTACAACCGGTTGGCTCAGTTTTTGTACTCTTGTTTTTGGCTCCAAGAAGGTTTTTTATATATAAAATACTTACTTACAAAAAAAAATATATATATATATATATAGAGTTGAAATTATATGGAAACAAAAAAAAGTAATTACAAGCACACAAAAAACCCTTCATTCCTTTTCACGATCACATAAATTAACTCACATGAACTACATAGTGAAAAATACAAATTAATTAACTGACATGAACTACATAGTGACATAGAGAAATTGACTATTTCTAAAACTCTTCAGGAAAAAAGAATTTGTAATCTATGCAACTTAGAGGATATTAAAGACAAAGGTCATTTCCTTCTATGATTCCTTGTATATGATGATATTAGATGCACTATAGCGATATCTACAATCACAATTTGATTCATGACAACCAAACTAAGTTTGTGGACTTCATTGTGAATCTAAACTCATATTGAAACAATTGTCTAAAAAACAACTTTATAATTTTAATTTCCTAGTTTTCTCCCTGCACTTTCTCTTTGTTAGGTCCTACAAGCCAAACCGGTTTAATGGAAGTTAAAAGGCATCATCATCATCATCATAATATTTTACCGTCTTCACAAGTGTAAAAGTTTTTCAAAATATCCTTTTTTACTTATTTGAAAATAAAAATAAATGTGGAAAATATTAATAGTGTATACGATAAAAGTTGTATATATCTTCAATATATTTCTAATAATCTAAAGAATGCAAAAAATGGAGGCATACGGAAAATGTTATATCCATTTTTTAAGCAATTCCATTACAATCTTTTTTTTTTCTCTCTCTATATGTTTTAATAAGTTTAAAAATAGTGAAAAACCTCATAAAAATATCTAAAGCTCATAAAAATAGTTGTATGTGTATTCAAAATATTTTCAATATTCAGAGAGACCTGGGCAACTAGACCCAATTCCCCACTTCCCTATCAGGGGGCTCCTTCGGTCTAAGTCAAAATCAATAGACTTATTTATCGAAGTAGCTTAAGGAGGATTTCTCTTACTAAGCAAGAAATAAAAATCAGGGTTTCCATAGATCAGAGTGAAACAATACTTTGAGCCGAGGGGCACTGCAATCGATAACTATATTCCCCACATTCATTGATATACACACATCACAATTCAAGCTCCAAAATCACCAAATGCAATTTTGATTTAGGAACTAGAACTACCCAATAGCAAAGGTCACTGCACAAACCTTGTTGATTATCTTATGAGGCCAAAACAAAAAAACGAGGCTCCATTTATTCTCTCTCTTCATCAAAAGTCCCTCCTCGTCGAGATTGAAACCCAACACCTGTGAATGTGCCAATCTTAGCATAGGATGGTCAAAAGGTTTGGTAAATTTTAGAGTGAAAGGGTGGCGTGGCCTTGTTGATGAAAGTGGTAAATTTTAGAGTGAAAGGCACTTCTTAGCTCCCTTATATGCTCTCATCTTCTACATAATTGCATCAACGTGCATATGAATCTTTAATAAATAAAAAATATACTCGCTGAATGCATTAGGATTTATGGCTTAATGCATTTGGCTCGCTCTGGGTCTTTAACCGAGACTAGAACTAGGCATGGAGGAGTTCGTTCCCATTCGTTGTGCCTGCCTGGTAATGGCCTCCCGAATGCATAAGGGAGGCGTTCTCTGGAACTTTCTCAACAAATTGTGCTTGACTGAGTATTGGAACTGTGATTTTATCTAGAGAGCGTTGTAGTTGTTCAAGTAGAAGGAAAACAAAAGACCAGCGATGAAGGGAACACATGAGTATTTCCTCAAATCTAAATATCCATTAGTCTTCACTGCTCATGTGGTTTGTTTAAGTGAGATAGTCAGATAAAGCGAATGAATTGGATTGTGCCCTACTGAGCCACGAGAAGGAAAATCTAAGGAAGGACCCCTACAACCTAGTTTTGTTGGGTGACATTTGTGCCCTTAAACGCTTCTCCAAGCCACTAGCGATATTTCTTCATGGTGTTTCTATAGGGGAGAAGAGAGAGCACTGGAAGACGAAAATAATCACAAGCCCTCCTCAAAGTAAAAAGATGATTATTTTAAACTCTCTGCCTGACCTCTGTTTCTTCCTAACATGTCTCTAAGGAAGGGGCACAAAGATTGGAGGCGAGGGTAAAAAGTTATAAAAAAATTGCAAAAGATTCTTTAATAATATAAATTGTATTCTAAATATATTATTAGATTATTAAAAATATATTATGAAATAGTTGATGATGGTTGTTAATTTAAATATTTGATATTATGTAGGTTATAATATTTTATTCTTCATTATCATTATTTATATTGTAATAGTTTATTCTTATTTGATATTATGTACTTTAGTTCATTCATTTGGTGTTATTATTGTTAGAGTGTTCCTGGTAACTCAATGTGTTGTGGAGATTCTTAATTAAATTTCTATTTGGTTAGGTGCACTATGCATATACCGTTTGCTTTACACTAAGTACTATGTTCAAAATGGGACGAAGTGCTTTAGAATTACTTGAGATTTTTTTTCCAGGGTTAAACATGTTTGTTCTTCATTAATATATAAATATATAAGATAATATAATTGATTAAAGTTTGATATTATATTATTGGATTCCATGTTTAACTATATTTGTAAGAGGATACAAAATAAAAAATTGGTTATTCCAATGATAAACAATTTTTAGTATTTCAAGGTAAGTTCATAAAATTAGTAAATAGTTTTTAGTATTTCAAGGTGATTTTACCAAAAAAAACTCTGAAACCTTATTGTTGAATTTTCTTCAATTTTTGTCATTAATAGTTGTATTAAGAGGTTGGGAATGATTTATTAGTGGTCTTTATGTGTGACATCAAATTTGTTTTTGATTTTTCCTTGTCAATATATGGGTTGACATCATCATCTTAAATCTTATTGATTAAAATTAAATTCCTTCATAAGTTACAAAAAAACATTGTGGCTCATTCTTGACCCCACATTTCCCCTAATGAAAAACATTAAGGGAAGGTTTGTTGCTTTGACTCTAGAAATAAGAGATTTCCTTGCTTGTACTTCAATGCAAATTTAGGTTGAAGCCAATTTGAGAAAGGTCTTCTAGAAAGAAGATTTTAGAATGTAATCGATGCAATTGGATCAAAAGTTTGGGTTAGGAACACATCACGTTTCACTGTAGGTTTTTTTTAGCATGGTCATTTAGCTACTTCTTTTCCAAATGCTAAATCATTATTTTGCCTTGTTCTTAGATAAAAAAAGATAGGCATAGAAAGTGAACATGGTGGAAGAGTTTGAAGATAGGGCATCATTGGGTGGACTCTTCTCGGATCAAGTTGATTACAAGGCCCAAGAATCAACAAAGACTCTAGATTCTAAGGAGACTAAAAGTGTTCCTATCATATACGTGAAGAAAATGCAATAGTTCTTGTTGAGGAGTAATCTTGCTTACAACCATTAACACCCTCATGTTGCGATGAGATGGGGAGATTGCAGAGAAGTGGAAAAAGGTAAATCAATTATTTGCCACATGTTAAATGATGAAACACCATTGGATTCCTTGGAGAGGCAACCAACTTTACATCAAACAATGTTAGAGCTCATAGATAAATGTTGGATTGAGATAAAAAAGAGGAAATTCTTTAGACTACATGATAGGGAAAATTTTAAGAACCCCCCCAAAATTTATATGTATAATAAATGGGAAAATCCCCATGACACAAGGGAAAGTGTGAAGGATATTTTATCAATAACATAATATGCCTATATAATTTTTTGGCGAATCTTTCACCAAATTATATAATCTTGTAAATTGGGTGAATCTTTCACGAAATTATAAAATCTTGTGAAATTGTGGCGAATTTTTACAGTTTTATAAAACATTTTAAAAGTCTTGGTGAATCTTTCATGGAATTATACATGGTAACAAATTTCCATAACCATGATCAATGATATATATGCAATTTCCATAATATCCTTCATCAAATTTCAGTTTTGATTCTAAGAAGAGGTCCTATAGACCAGGTAGGTCTCTCTCCGTGTGTGTTGTGTTTATGCTTCCTTTGAGACTCACCTCTCCTTGGAATCAAAACTAAAATTTGAATCTTGATCAACTATTTATATCTATATATATAATTAAAAAAAAAGAGATATCTCCATTCAAGACTTTTTGCAAACTGAAAGGAGCTTATTTAAATTTTAAGAAGCCAAAAAAGGTGAAAAATCAAAGATCAGTTGGAGACCCAACGATAGAAACATCAAGTCCTTATGGGTATTTTGATGGAGCGGCTAGAAAATCCCCTAATAAATGTGGACCAAGAAGTATACATTACATCTCATATTCCCATCAAATCAAATTTGAGGGAGTTGAACCAACAAGTTTGCAGACTCCAGAGATCAAAGCAGTCTTGTAACACCCTCTTTCCCCCAGTTTGTAAAAATAACTGGACTGGCCAAGAACTGTGGCAAACTCATAAATGTGAATATGTGATGTAAATGGACCTCGTGGAAAAGGTCAATGAATGTGAATAACATTATGAAATTATATTGCAGGACTGTTGAGAGGGGATGTGCAGAAAAAGAGACCACGATGGCGGTGGAAGGCACTTGGAAAGGTGGTGTTAACTTCCACCGAGAATTAATACCGTATTTGGACTCCACTAGCCCGGAGAACCAAAAGCGGCCCGCTGGCCCTGAATTAAATGTCTCGCAGGCTAGCAGGTAGATGGATCCTTAGGAATTAATGAGGGATGTGGAGGTGAACCGCCCATCCGTAGAGCCATCATGACTGACCAGTGTGAGGGAAATCACACCACACACAACCTCGCAAGAGGATAAGGCATGGGGTAGAAGCGATTGGGGGCAGACGCGAGGGGAAGAAGAGAACTCTGGCAATATGCAGAGTGAGTGATAGCAGAGAGGAAGGAGAGTAACCTTCGCTCCTGGTCACTGGAAAACAGAGACGTGGTCTCACAACATCGTGGTCTCAGCTCGGGGGTGGCTAGTGGTAAATCCGTTGGGAGTCGCTGAGCCTACGGTTGGGTGGAAACGAGTACCCCTCTCAGTAGTTGCATAACCCTAGTGTTATTTCTGATATGTGTTTTGCCTCTGGCATCTTGATATATATATATATATATATGTATGTATGTATGCTGACATTTATGCTCATAAGTTGTGAAATCGTGAATGACTTCATTATAAGAATGTTTGTATGGTATCTTGATCAGTACTGGTAGTTGCATGATTACATGGAAAGACTACGTGTGGCTTATGCTCTCTTAAATTGTTATTTATATGCATGCTGATCTAATTTAGACTTCATGCCTGGTTCTCGGGAGAGAGATACCCTTAATTGCCTTAGATAGTACCCTGGGTAAACCTCCCCATAGAGATACCCTTCTTAAAAAGTCCATCAAGAACCGGTAAAGAGAATGGGAAGGCGCAAGGTCTTAGTAACCCTGGACGAGGAGGAATGATCCTCTTGAAAACCCGAGCGGGTAGCATAAGGATGAACTATCGAATCGACGGACGAGATCCCATCGGGAGATCTGTGGTCACTCACGACCGTCAGATCAGAAGAAGAGGATGGAGTGTTAAGTGCCTTAACCCTGATAGGTATTGATCGAAGGACAAGATTCCATCGGGAAACTTGTGGTCACGCATGACCGTTAGATTGGTAGGAGTAAGTAGGGTGTTAAACGCCTTACCACTTGGTTTCTCTATGTCTTCGTGGGTAGCGAAGAAATCAGACCGTAAATCCCCAAGGTCCATGGGAGTATCTGGACCGTCGATTTTTCTACGTCCAGGGAGTCATGGAAGAATGCACAGGTAGGAACCAATCTGAGCCGTCAGATCTCGGCTGGAAAACCTGACAGTCGTTGGATCTGTCAAGAGTTACCCGAGGGATAAAAACCCAGTGTATAGGGGCGAAAGCCCCGGGATAGATCTGAACCGTCCGAACGACGGAGGCCACGTGTCGAGAGATTACCCATTTCAGGGAATCGGGAATCGCGAACTCGGAATTCCTGGTGACGAGAGTTCGGGATTTTCCATGGTGAAAACCCCGGGATATATCTGAACCGTCCGAACGATGGAGGCCACGTGTCGTAAGATTACCCATTTCGGGAAACCGGGAATCGCGGAATCGGGAGTCCTGATGACGAGAGATCGGGACTTTCCATGGTGAAAACCCCGAGACAGATCTAGACCGTCCGATTTACGGAGGCTACGTGTCGAAAGATTAGCCACATCGGGAAACCAGGGATCGAGAATTCGGGAGCCCCGTGATCGAGAGTTCAGACTCTCGTGATGATAAATCCCAATGAAAGGATGAGATTCTTTCGAAGGATCTCAGGGTCTGTAACGACCGTCAGATGTGAGGAAGAGATGTCGGCTTTAGGCTGGGGTGTGAATGCGCATTAAGGTAAGTAACGAGCAGATCTGGACGACCAGAGTCCACTCGCCCAGATCTACGGTTGAGGTTTCATTCCGTAGCCCCCTTGTTGTTCTTCCTTTAGCGGTGGGGGGGGGTCCGGAATCGGACGTGCAACTCTCGAACGGTTGAGATTAATTCACCTTGATCAATGGTGCTCAGGTGAATTATGGACCCCCTTGCCGTTTTTCCTTNATCTAATTTAGACTTCATGCCTGGTTCTCGGGAGAGAGATACCCTTAATTGCCTTAGATAGTACCCTGGGTAAACCTCCCCATAGAGATACCCTTCTTAAAAAGTCCATCAAGAACCGGTAAAGAGAATGGGAAGGCGCAAGGCCTTAGTAACCCTGCACGAGGAGGAACGATCCTCTTGAAAACCTAAGGGGGTACCATAAGAGTGAAGTATCGAATCGATGGATGAGATCCTGTCGGGAGATCTGTGGTCACTCACGATCGTCAGATCGGAAGAAGAGGATGGAGTGTTAAGTGCCCTAACCCTGATAGGTATTGATCGATGAACGCGATTCCATTGGGAAACCTGTGGTCACGCATGACTGTTATATTCGTAGGAGTAAGTAGGGTGTTAAACGCCTTACCACTTGGTTTCTCTGTGTCTTCATGGGCAAAGAAGAAATCATACCGTAGATCTCCAAGGTCTATGGGAGTATTTGGACCGTTGATTCTTCTACGTTCAGGGAGTCGTGGAAGAATGCACAGGTAGGAACCAATCTGAGCCGTCAGATCTCGGCTGGAAAACCCGACAACCGTTAGATCTGTCAGGAGTTACCCGAGAGATAAAAACCCAGTGTATAGGGGCGAAAGCCCCGGGATAGATCTGGACCATCTGAATGACGAAGGCCACATGTCGTGAGATTACCCATTTCGGGGAATCGAGAATCGCGAACTTGGAAATCCTGGTGAAAAGAGTTCGGGATTTTCCATGGTGAAAACCCTGGGATAGATCTGGACCATCCGAATGACGGAGGCCACGTGTCGTGAGATTACCCATTTCAGGGAATCGAGAATCGCGAACTCGGAAGTCCTGGTGACGAGAGTTCAGGATTTTCCATGGTGAAAACCCCGAGATAGATCTGAACCGTCCGAGTGACGGAGGCCACGTGTCGTGAGATTACCCATTTTGGGAAATCGGGAATCGTGAAATCGGGAGTCTTGATGACGAGAGATCGAGACTTTCTATGGTGGAAATCCCGGGACAGATCTGGACCGTACGATTTACGGAGGCTACGTGTCAAAAGATTAGCCACATTGGGAAACCGAGGATTGAGAATTCGGGAGCCCCGTGATCGAGAGTTCGGACTCTCGTAATGATAAATCCCGATGAAAGGACGAGATTCCTTCGAAAAATCTCAGGGTCTGTAACGACCGCCAAATGTGAGGAAGAGATGTCGTCTTTAAGCTGGGGCGTGAATGTGCATTAAGTTAAGTAACGAGAAGATCTGGATGACTAGAGTCCACCCGCCCAGATCTACGACTGAGGTTTCATTCTGGAGCCCCCTTGCTGT
>SNQJ01S0027174.1:54699-97475 GCA_010110895.2 Picea sitchensis
ACCTGCACTTGGTAGAATTCACCTACAACAATGGGTATCATGCATCATTGAAGATGAGCCCATTTGAAGCACTTTATGGAAGAAAGTGCAATACTCCAGTGAGATGGGATAATCCAACTGATAGAACAGTAGCTGGGCTAGAGTTTCTCAAGGAGATGGAGGACCAAATGATAAAAATTAAGCAGAATTTGAAAGCTACCCAGGACAGGAAGAAAAGTTATGCTGATAAGAACAAAACCCATAGAGAGTTCAAAGTGGGTGATCATGTTTTCCTGAAAGTGAAAGCTAACAAGAGTTCCCTGAAGCTGGGAAGTTGTGCCAAGTTGGCAGCGATATTTTGTGGGCCATTTGAAATCCTGGAAAGGATTGGGCCAGTTGCATATATGCTTGCATTCCCTGCATCCATGACTGTACATAATGTGTTTCATGTTTCATTACTTAAGAAATATATACCAGATGCTAATCGTGTTATCGATTGGAATGTGATTCAGGTGGTGGAACAAGAAGGTGTCCTGCAAGTGCATCCTGTGCGCATACTGGACAAGAAAAACAAACAGTTCCAGAATCGAGCTATAAGGCTTGTAAAGGTCCAATGGACCTGGTACGGTCCTGAGGACGCAACATGGGAACATGAAGATGCTATGCGGGTAGAATACCCACATCTTTTTGAAGATTTTGGAAAGCTTGTGAATACTGTGTGAAAGTTGCACTGAGGACAGTGAAAAAATAAGGGGAGGGGATTGTAATACCCCAAGGACGTGCCCCAATTGTATTATGAATTGTAATTTTGTTTTATAGGCTGGTGAGACAAGTTTATATAAGCTAGTGGGCTTATGTGTTATTTAGGCCAGGGAGCCTAAGTGTTGAGGGCTAGGAGCCTGATTTTTGTACATGTAATTATGGACAATATTAATACAAAAACATCTCTGCGTGTGGACCGACCACGATGAATGAGTGATGGGGGACTAAGATTCCACAAACCCTGAGTAAGGGAGAGGGGGCTGAAAGGTTATAAGAGGGGCTAAGATTGAGGGCTTAAGTCCTTTGGAATAATAATAAAATATTATTCCAAAGCTGTGAAAATGTATATGTTTTATCCTAAGTTCCTGGAAGGGGAATGCGTGCAAGATGGGAAACATGCAGCCCCAGGGAGACAGGTGTCGACCTGGGTTCATGCAGTTAAAACTAGAGAAGTAAGCTGTGTTGGGGGTTCGTCCTTCATTCATTGATCCGCCACCTGAGTCCGGGGGTTGGTCCATTCTTCTGTGGGTTTTCTAAACCGTGTGACCTCTGTATTGGAGTGCGACATACCTCACGCAACTCTGAAATATGAAACTGTGAAACCCAGTGGTAAACCCATGGATTGAGCCGAGTCTCCTGTGTGTCCGTTGAAACCTGGGCATACCGTAATCGTCCATGCCGTGTGTGTTTTAACTATGGACTGTTGTGGTCATGCAGTCCCTTGGCTAAGTGTAATTGGCTACTGTCATCTGTTCTCTGCTGAGTCTTACTGTTGTTCTCCTTGTGCTGGAACAAAATTGAATAAGTAGGTTGTCAAACCTGTGGGCGAATCTCTCCAGGTGAGAGAGTGCTCTCGGAAGGAGAGAGCTCTCGGAAGGAACCCTGTAGCTGCCATAGAACTCAAATTTTTCCAGTCCGGTCTGTTGCTGAAGCCCAAGGCAAGGGAGGTTAGCAACTGAAGGACTGTCTAGGTGACAAAGAAGGTGTATACTCTTGGGGTGGGACAGGCATGTGGGGAAGGAGAGTTTATGGGCAGTGGGCATAAGTGGTTCCTGGGAGATAATCATCCTTCTTTTACGTGTATTCTTCCTGTAAACCTTACCTAGCCTAGGATTCCTTACCCGGTGGAGCTTAGTCCCAGCTCGGGGGTGACCTGCTGCTGAGAATGATGAGCAGTGTGGTCTAAGGCTGGGAGGTTCGTGGAAGGTCTACACGCAGTTGGTGGTGCATGACAGTTTCAAAGATAAGTGTCACTATGTTTTGTAATTATGTAATTAATTAAGTTGCATACCTGTGATTCTTGCAATGTTATTACGTATTTTGTTGTGCATATGAATTATTGTTATTTCCATTAACTCTGAAATGCTATCAGTAATTCTGTGTTAACTGTAATTAAGCATTTTAAGTTCATTAGAATGCATAATGTGTTACATAAGTGTTTTTCCGCGAAGTAGCATTGACCCGACCGTTGGGGTTGATGGTCGGGGGAGGTACACATGGAGGGGATTCTAGTGAGATAACTTACAACTTCATTCAATCATTTGAGTAGATTCATGTTTAATGAAGGTCACGGTTAACGAGGCTTGCTTGACGAGAAATCCTTGGCGATCGTTCCGACAATTTTGGACCTCAAATTTTGATTCTATTAGTGGCGTTAGAATTATAATAACGTAAAACATACATATAGACTATTTCAAGAGTGAAATTTTTACTTTGACTAGTACCCAAAATTGCAATAAAAGACATTTTTAATGAATTTCAGACCCTGTTCTTGCTACTTCTTTGCCCAAATTCAGTTCCATCAATTCCTATGAAATTTGTGTTATATAGGCTCTTAATCCATCCATTAGAACTAAATTCAAATGTTAGTGGCTGAGAACTATTATCCCATGAAAACAATCAAATGACGTTTGGAACACTTGCCACTGAGTAGACAACACGAGTACCAATTCTTATCTGAGATGCAATTCAAAGCCAAATTGTGCCCTATAGATGTTTCAATTAACCCACCTAACAATAAAAAACACTTTCATGATCAAGGTTATTTATAAAATAAAAAAGGTGCAAAACGTGCACGCTAGCATGGTATGTGTATTGAAAGCTATTGGAAACATACAAACTCAATCACAACTGCAACATGATGTATATTAAGAAAGGTAGATCCAGTCAAGAATGGAGGGATTAATCACTTGAAACCATAAGAATCTAATTAACGGGCGCATCAAGAATGATTTGCTTGAGGAATTTGGGAGAGTTTTGGAGATTAAACCATCTTGTTGACATGGTCTATGTCAGAGAGAAAAAGAAGATCATTGACAATATGCTCAATGTCGATGAGGGTTCGACATATTTATTCTAGCATACCAATGACATAAAATGGTAACTTGCCGACAAACACTGTGCATATGAGGGAAATAAAGGAAGCTTGTTGATACATGATGTATCAACAGAAGAAAGATGAACCTCTATGATACACCATGTATTGATGAAAATGATACGAACCTCATAGATACACCATGTATCGTCAAATATGAGATGAACCTTGTCGATACCTTGTATCCACGAAGATGAGATGAACCTTGCCAATACCATGTATCGGTGAATATGGGGGGATGTACGTTGGTGTGTTGGCACCGATGATCTCATTGTTGTCGATACAAAAAGTGGAACTCATCGAGTATGTAGCAACATGTGTATTAGAGGGGATGTTGGGATGCATGTTGGGGTGTTGGAAACATAAAATTCATGGTCACTGATACATTGAGAACATTAACCAAGCCTTAAGTGACATACGTATCGGTCATGATAGCTCAAACTTCACCGACATGCCAATGAATGAAACTTCGTGGTTATTGAGACACAAAATAATTATAATAAAATTCTATAAGTGTTGGTGGCTTTTTCAGCGTCAAAGAAGAAAATAAGAAAAAATTATACTAGTTGTATCGACAAGGAAAACATTAACTCACAAATATATTCAGGATCAATGAGTTTAGACTTAAAAAAAATTAAGTGAAACTTTGAGAAATTTTCAATGAATATCACAAGGATGACTCGACCTCTTCCACAGGTTAAGAGAGACTTAAGACAAGAAAGCATGGTCCCTATTTCTTGGGAGAAATTTATCTCTTTGAGCAATGAAAGAAGACAAAGGGAAGGTGTCGGTGCCTAACACAACACATTGATAATGCACTGATGAATTATGATGTTCTGAATCTTAACCGAGATCTGGAAAGATACTAAATAAGGGAGATGTGGCTCTGAGCTATCCAAATCGAAGGTAATGAGTAATGTATCTGATGGATCGACTACCCCCAATGTTGAGAGAAAGGCCTTCCTTTGTGAAGTCAAGGTTTGCAGGAATTCTAACACAGATATGACTGCGGGAGATTGATCCAAATCATCGATAAGGATATAGTTGTGAGATTCCCTAGCATGTGGGTTATGTACATTGCACCTTAGAGGTTCACGGGGTACCTAAGGGGTGGGATCAATACTATGAAGAGAGATCATCAAAGGTTCTCCTGCTGATAATTGGGGTGTGTCAGAAGTGGTCAGACTAGAGTCAGGAGGCACGCCATATTGGTAGTTGTGAGTTTGGAGGAGGATCTCCTCCTTTGTTGTGAGGAGGATACTATGATCTTCATGATTTCCTGATTGATAATTTTTGGAGTTAGGGTATTGACCCATTTTTTATGGGGGAGTGGGGGGGTACTTCTTGTTGGGTGGTTATTACTCCTTGATGAGGGATAGGGTTCTATAGAACTGCTGGTGTTTGGGGTCGCATGTAGTTTTGTGGAACTTGCAGAGTGCCCTATGGGGCAGGGGGTCTCTTTGTGTTCATTGACTCCTTCATTCGATTGTAGTAATTGATTTGAGGGAAATGGTGAGTGTAATGTCCATACTCACAACATAAGGGGAAAGGAAAGTTTGTTCTAAGATTATTGTTCTTTCCTTGACATTGTGTAGTATACCTAGGGAGGTAATATTGGGTACCTCCCTAGATACCTCATATTACCTCCCTAGGTATACTACACGTTGGTCATTAGTGTTTCATGCGTTCTGATTTTGGTTACCATATTTTTTAGTGCCCCCTACTTGAGGGTTTTGATGTTGGGGATTGTGCCCTTGTTTTGGGTTAGCATTATTTTTGTTCTTCCCTTTATTTTTGGCATTATTCGACTTGGTATATGGATTTGTTGTGTTAAGTTGTTCAAAATATTTATTTTGTTGTATGGGTGAGGGTTGAACAAAATTGACACTTTTCTATTGTTTCCCTTGTGATGGCGAGGAAATGGGTTGGGGGGATGAGAAAAGAGTAATATTTATTACTCTATGGCGAAGGTTTGTATTGGTTATAAGATGTTGATGTTCCTCCTCCACCATTGGGGTTGTATGACTGGGTCATGGTTGGCCCTTGAATCAGTGTATGTACCATATTCACCAGCTGAGTAGGGTGGTGTCCCCCAAGTATTGGAGGAGAAGGAACTACAAATGTGGGGTTGGGTATAGGAAGGGCATAGTACGTGGTACCTCCATAAGGGTTTGGGTATTGTTTGATACCAAAAGAGGGTATAAGTTGGACATAAGGGTTAAAATGGGTCATGGACCCAATCAACCCATCTGCTAAATTTGATCCTCCCAATTTTTCTTGACCAAATGGAAAAGGGCGAGGGGCATCTCGTAGCACCATGTAAAGGTATTTTGACTGTGAGTAGAATAGATCAAATTGTTACACCTTGGTGATGGCCTCATCTTTAGTTTGAGGCATGGTGGTGGTTAGATCTTTCACAATGGCAGGAACTAGTGATTTGAGGAACCAATCTAGTCTATTTTCTAGAGTGGTTTCGATCTTGCACAAGCTTTGCCGTCTACGCCATACGATCCACGATATGAGTATAAGTAGTTTGTCAAAATTCTGAGAGAATTTCCAAACCAATATCATGGCGCACAAGAAGCTGGAAGAATGATAAAAATGATTTGGCTAATGATTCAAAGGTTACACGGGACCATGATTTCTCATCTACATACCATTTCCCAGACTGATCGATGAGATTTCTTTGAAATAAACGTAGCCGAATAGAATCTTCTATTATGATATTAGAGGAGCACCAAAGGTGGAATGTGATTATGTGGTTGGCTAGGTCTTCACCTGGTTTACCATCAAACTTGGGAATGTTTGATGGCAGCGTAGTTGGAATATTTGGACAAGTTGCAGTATGCAAAATGGGGTCATTTGTGAGTTTCGTTAAATATGGAAGATTTAAGGAATCCAAGTATGGCAAGTTGGGATCTGTCCCAACCATTGTATGTGAAGGTTGAGAGCTTTTTCCTTGAGAGGAAGGGTTGGTGGGTGAATTGTTTGGGATGGTTGTGTCGAGCAAGGTAGAACCAAGTAGAGTTGAACCAAAAAATTCTACATGTAAAGACGAATGGGGAGGTTGAACTAAGGTCTCAGAAAAACCTCAGATACCTCCCAATGGTAGAGGGAGGCAAACCATGCATCTAGAAAAATAGATATTTTGTGGGTCCCCTATGATTCTGGACTAGCTGAAAATGTGTGTGAATTTGAGTGATGAAAGAAGGTAGGGGAAAAATGATTTTGTAAATAAATATGAAATATGGCCTATGGTAACAATATAAATAACAACTGCATATGGTTAGTAATGAGTAACATATGTAAATCAACTAAAATAAAAAAATGTTGGTTGGGTAGGTTTTATCCGCATGGGGAATAATAAACAAAATGCATGTGTCCTATAGACATAATGTCCTTCCTCTCGAATAACATTGGGCCTTCCAATAACACTCAACAATGGGGCATGAACCCATCCGAAGAGGAACTAGTGAAGGTATGAAAATTAAGATATAATGAGGGGTAAATTGGGCATATCCAGAAATAGATGGATTTCCCAATAGCCACACAAAATCTAACTTAGGTGCAATTCCAACCCACAATTTCCACCAGAGTGAAAAATCTTAGGTTTGGCCACTAAGATACCTCGGTCAAGTGCAGTAGGGGACTCTCAGCCTAATAAATCGGTCCCAAGTCAGGTAACCTCACATGATTTGTATGGCTCAATAATGCACATGCGGAACAACCATACCTCGACACTCTCCCCTTCACGGGTATCTCCCTTCCTTACGACGTTGGAACACTTGACTTGGAGGATTTTAATTTCCCTAATTCATCAAACACTAAGTTTCAAAATGAAAGGAGATAACATGTTTTTTTTTGGATACCTACCCCCAAACAACTAACTTAAACTAAAACTTTCTTTTGTGCCCTTCTATGTAGGATTTTAGTGAGTTATTTTATGGTTGATTTTTGATGAATAAGGCTATGAGATTGGGATCCTAGACCAATCTCTTTGAATTAATGGTGTGCTTGAAAAATTTATAAAGATTTGTCAAGTCTTTCTGATCCTCCTAGATCGCTTGTGAGCGTAGGGAGGAGAGAATACTTTGATGTAAGTGATACATTAGAAACTTTGTGGTGTGTGAAGAGTGATTTTGTGTGCAAATATGTAAGTGTGAAAAAATATTTAAGTAGGATATGTGTAAAATTGAAGCATATGGACTTTTTTGGGTCCTTTACTTGTATTTTTATTAAGTTACTAAATGTTTTAAGCAATCCTTGCATAATTCAAAACACTACACCTAGTTTTTCAATGATGTGGACATATGGGGTACTTACCAATATTTTAACTTACTAAGAATTTTTTGCTCTATGAAAAATGAAGCTATCCTAGTTTGTAACAATGTGGACATGTATGGGTCCTTTACAATTACAAAGAAAACTATGAGGTGTTGAAGGGGCTTTGGCCTCACCTAACTTGTTAATGTGATTTGTGAAAAAATGGAGATGGAACACACTTTGACACTCCTTTCTGATTTCCCAAGATCACTCGAGAGAGTGTGGGGGAAAGAGCATAATTATAAGCGACTAAGGGAATTTCTAGTCCCGTAAACAATTTGATTTCAGAAAATAAATTAAGCTAAGAATTCAAATTCTTTCGATTTAGCCATCCACGTGGAAAATAAAAAAGAAAGATGTTTCTTTTTACTTTATTTTAGTGTGTTTAACTAATCTACTTTTGCAAGAAAGAACTCAAAGGGAAATTTGATCAGTGTTACAAAGTGCACAAAAATAAACCCTATAATCTACTTCTTGGGAAGAAAATAAAAATCCCCCCAAAAGGAAGGAAACTAGAGTCAACACGAGTTACTGAAACGACTGTCGTGATAATGGCACATACAACATGGACATCAAAAAATTAAAACTAGAACATAGCGTTAGTCACACATTTCAATGCGATTGTTTCCTTGAGAATCACATTGATGCTGAAACACCGATGGATATAAAAATTTAGATGGAATTTTCCCCACTTGAGGTCTGGATACTAAGGGATGGTTAGGGGGGGCGATCACTAGTCTTGCAATAAAAAAATGGTGAGAAAAAAGGCCCTAAGAGTCTAAAGCAGGAGAATTTGGATCGAACTCCCTAGTATGGTCACCAATTTGTTGGGACTATTTTGTCACTAGAGTGAGCAAACGATAACCCCTTTAATGTCAATATAATATGTACTTAACACCATAGTTAATGAAATGAAATGGTTAGTTAACCACAATGAAAGATAACATGAAAGTAAACATGAAAAAGAGGATGCATGAGAAATAACACATAAGAAATAAGAAATAAAAAATGAGAATTGTTACCAATGGAAAGGCTATATTGATAACACCGTAGAGAAATCAAAAAGATAATGAGCTCCCCTCTTCCTCCTTGGGAGGGTCCTTGTTCTTCTCACTTAGAAACTTATTCCTTCTCTTACAAAAAGAAAATGGATTGAATTATTGTACCCAAACTCTCAAAGGATGAGAAGCTTGGCACACCAAACAAAACTTAGCTATGGATGCTTGAATGAACTTGGGAGAATTGGGGATTCTCAAGGTTCAAACTAACAACATAACACTACAATGAATATCTTATTTTTGTGCATACCAAGGCATCCTTTTATAGGTTTCTTTCAATATTTTATCTATCTGGTTCTCAATGTGAAAGGGTATGCTTTATAGAGATGAATCCCATATCCTTTTAGTGATCCCAGAGCTATTCATAGGACCAAATAGTCGGCCTCCTGAAGTACATTTGAGTTGAGGGTGTGTGATATTTGAGTGGGATCAATAATGCATCATTTTTTTTTATCAACGTGGGTATTTGATGACATTTGTGCTGACCATGCTAATATATATATTTTTTATTTTTTATCACACGCTACCGCATGATAATCGCGGAAAAATATTTTTGGTATCTCGCATTGAAATTCAGAGAGCCACTTTCCATAGTTTTTGACCTTGTTGAATGGAACATGTTAATACTAAGAGTATGTTATTTGGTGTTTTAAACTGAGAACTTCTCTGGTGATCACCTGTATAGATTTCTAAGCGATTTTTAGGTGATAATAGTTGGCCTTCTCAAGTTTTATGAGGGTACATCCCTCAGGGGGAACTCTTCCTTGTTATAGGAATTGATTCGTCATTGGGATCATGGTCGACAAGTGTTCAGGGTGGGTCACAATCTGTGGTATCATCCCACAGAGGAGGATGTTGATTTCCTCACTGGGTTGTCTAGGAGGGGGTAGGGTTTTCCCTAGTTCTTTGAGCTACTGCATGGTGTTGTAGGAGAGACCCAACTAGCATATGTGAAGAGATATGTTTGTTCATACATTCATTCCCCATTGGAGTTCTAAGTTCCTGGTGGTCAGCTGCGGATACATTCATTTGATAGATAGGAGGTTAAGTGCCTATGTCTTATTATCTTAGCACTGCCACACATTAGCTCCGAAGGGAAGTGCATTAGTTTTTCTTTGTTTCATTATGTAGATATTTTAGTGCAAAGACCCTGATTGATTTCATCGTCAGATATTTTTTTGAGATGGTTTTATTTTGCATTAGATCATTGTCACAACATTTTAAATGGGACACGATTATTCCCATTCACGTCAGAGGTATTTACACTATTTTTTGAGAGGGTTCATGCCACTCGACCAATGGTTCCCCACTTTCTTGCTAGGCCTATGTTTGATGTATGTATGCACATGTGGGAGAAGTTGTTTCCCAAGAGGGGCTAGCTCGAGTTTCCCATTACTCTGTTCGGTAGGGATGTATGTGGTTTATTGGCTAGAGAGGAAAAGCATGCCCTCTATATTGTACAATACCCGTATGCACATTTTAGAGAGGATGTCCAAGCATCCGATTTACATAAGCCAAGCCACCAAATGAGAGAGGTAATATTATCGTTATGTTTTCATAAATCTAGTTGCATATTTTATGTCTTATTTAATGAACATGTAATTTATTATAACATTTTGATTCAATTATCTTATTATTATTATTGATGATGATGATGATTAAATTCCACTAAGATCGAATTGGTCTATTAGACCTTAAGAGGGTAAGTGATTACTTGTGATCTTTAGAATTTTGTTTATGTGCTCGAAAAATAATTAAGAGAATATTTCCAAGATCACCATAGTTTTGTTGAGTTAAGAGGTTAGGAAGGTTGCTAGTGTGAAAAATATTTTTAAAATGAGATCTAATATGGGTATAGGCTGTAAAATCTAAGAGAAAGTGATTTTCATATTCAACCTTATTAGTGTCACAAACGTGACACACTTTTTCATCCCATTGCATTTTAGGAATTGATCAACACCCAATTTCACTACGGAGCTCGTGAGAATTTGTTCTTATCTTAGAAATGTTTATTTTTTTCTTTACACTTGTCAAGTGAGATAGATAATTTTGATCTTCTAGATTAGGGTTGATTAGATCCTTATAATACCTTAATTTTATTTTTTCCTCTAACTCTTTATCACACCACATTTTCACCTTAAATTTTGATTTGACAATTTTTTTAATAGTATATTTATTCTGCAAAATGGTGTTTTCCATGATACCCCAATAGTTTATCCAAGACTAAGCATCTTTATGCCATCCTCGCTTGAGTCGATGGTGGTTACGACTCGATTTTTAAGCAATTTTAGGAAGCCTCTTATCTTCCATGTTGTTTAACTTTTTATTATACATTAGGTATCTAGTCATAGCCATGCTCTCAATGGGGGAGATGATTGTTTCTAAGAGGATGATGTGATATGGCGTATTTCCTTTAATTTTGAGATTATAGGTTATAAAGTTCTTTTGTATTTTCTCTATCTTTCTCTAGGATTCACGAGAGATACTATAGCCCCAAACTTCACATCCATAAAGAATAACATGTGTAACAAGAGTATAAAAGATGAGTTTCTTCTTATCCTTACTCCAAAGATGAACTGATTTACAATTGTTTTCAAGCTCATAATAAGATGTCCATCCCCCAATAATCCTTTTCTCAATGCTATAATTCCAGTTGAGCTTGTGGTGAATATAAATTCCAAGATATTTTTATGAAGTCACTTCCTCCAAGTTGTTGTTGTCATATACAAAGGTATCTTAAGTGATCTTATTGGATTTAATAATCATGACCTTAGTCTTATCAATATTAACAATCATACCCATATTGGAGCAAAACTCCTTGAGGATTCTTAGTTGGTTTTCAAGATCATGGGGACTCCTTTCCATAAGAATTATATCATTGGAATAAATAATAAGATTGATGACTATACCAGTGAGAGTAGGGTCGACACAACCTTTTTTTTCCAAGCAATCTTCTAACTTGTCAATGTATATGCCAAAAAGGGTAGGGGAAAAGGGACAACCTTGTTTGACTCCAATATTGCAGTTAATATCTTTTGACCATCCCTCGATGTTTTTAAACTTATAAATAACGTTCTCATACATCCTTATTTCAACAACCCTCAACTCGAGAGGCACTTTTATCTCTTCCAACCTATTCCAATTTTTTTTCCTAGGAACCATGTCAAAAGCTTTTCTAAAGTCAACAAAACAACAAAAAAGATTGGTTTTAGTATTTCAGAACTCCTCTGCAATGATCCCAAAGGTAACAAGATGGTCCAAAGTTGAATGATTTCTCCTAAATCTGTCCTCACCTTTATCTCTTTTACTATGAGTTTCTAGCCAAAGGCTAATCTTCTTTTCCAAAATAATTCCATAAAGCTTGGCTAAAATCGGGCTAATCATAATGGTCCTATAATTAGAGGGAATGTTTGTATCCCCATTTTTAAAAATAGGAACAATGAGACTTTGCGTCCAAGGTTTAGAGAAGCCTTGCTTCACTGCTAAATTAAAGAGCTTGTGTATGCGAGGGATAAGGATATGCCCTTCGATTTTAAAAATTTCAGCTTGGTTGCCTTCAATGTCCTTAGCTTTCACATTTGCAATCCACTTAACCCCAAACTCTATGTCATCTAATGAAAAAAATTCATCCTTTGTAGCGAAAATATGAATGGTGTCCATGGAATTAGGGAACTCGTAAAGACTTTTAAGGTAGGAATTCTAGTCCCTTAAGGGAATCCTATTATTTTATTTAGTATTGCGGTTTAGATTTTGGCTCTAGAACTTTTTAGGATCCACCTTATATAGTTGTGAATGTTTCTCTTTCCTTTTATTGATATAATACATTTTTTTCCCTTTTAGTTATGGTTTTGTACATATTGATCTTATCGAGTTTTAATGACTCATTAGAATCATCCCTATTGGATTTCCTAGAAATTTTACATTCTTTATCACACCAAGGGTTGGTCATTCTATTATTATTTTTATAGGACACCTCGAAAGAGAACTTGTTAATATAAGTGGAAAGGGTAGTTGTAAAATTATGATAGAGTTCTTCAATGTTGTCCTTATAAGTTAGGAGATTTAATTTACTATTTAAAGCCTTTAAGAAAGGGTCAACTTTACTTTTTTCAAAGCGCAAATTCCTTTGATTATCATAATTCTCTTCAATGATGCTCCTATGCATGTAAAAGTTTAGAGTTAGGGTTAAAGGTTTATGATCGGAGTCGGTCTCATGGTCATTAAAAGGTCAAAAAATGCTATTTGGTTGGAAATGAGGATATCAAATATCACATAATCTACGACACTACTACCTATCCCATGAATACAAGTCATCTGGTTGGAGTTTGGCCACTTCATTACTCCATTGCAAATTATTAGGTCTTGAGAGCTACAGATCTTGACTAACTCAGTACCAAGCAAATTCTCAATTAGGTCTTCAGAGCTTCTTTTATAGCTATTATATAAAAAAAATCCTCATCTAGCCATAAAGGATTATGGTTGGAATCAATACTGAAAAAAGTAGCTTGTTTAATTACAGTCCTAACATTAAAGTCTCCTAGAAGGAGGATATTACCTTCATTTTTCAAACTATAAATATCTTGTTCGAAATTATTATAGGGACAATTGTTATCTAGATTTTTTTTCTTATAAAAAGTAGAATTAATAGGTGCAAAATAACAAATTGCTATATACATCTTCTTAACATTGGTGTATGAAATTTCTATCCAAATGTAATGATTGAAAGGGTCGATCTTATGAAGTTTAATGTGAGGAGAAATGTTCTTTCTAATATAAAAAACTATGCCTCCTATCCTTTCTGCGGTGGGATTTTTCGTTCCATGTCGACCACAAGAGAAATCCTTCTATGTTAGGGACCTTAGACTCCTCATGCTCCCAAGTTTCAACTAGACAAATAATATCAATATTACTCGGGATCCAACTTATCATAGGACCTTTGCACCATGGAAAGCCATGACAGTTCCAAAAAAGGATCCCGAGTGTCCCAAATTCCTATTTATTATTATCTTTCCAGTCTCTATCCCTAACAATAGATTTTCGATTTCTAATTATTGTCCATTTTCCTTCTTTCCTAGCTTCTTTTAACTTTTGAACTTCCTTCCTTAATTCAACTTGGTCTTTGGGAATGAGGTCTTCTTTTATATATATTCCTGACCCTTTTAAGCTCAAAGATTTACTAAGTATGCTATATTTATGGTCATTAAAACTTACTTTGACACGGATCAACCTATCTTTGTATTCAATTATTTTTCCTAGCCTCTTTGTTTCTATGAGGTAAGTTGTATCAATTTGTGATTTATTATTTAATTCTTCTTTTACTATTGCTAGTGTATCCTCCTCTTGTTGTTCTTTAATACCAAAAATTATGAGGTTCAAGGATCTTTTGTTATGCTCATGGTCCAATTCGATTAGATTATTCATTTCCTCTTTGATGGGTTTGATATCCAATTTGTTTTCCAGATTACTGAGGGTCAAATTGTTGGTTAGTTTTTCTTCTAGCTCTTTAATCCTATCTCTCAAGTTGTGATTTTATTCAATCTCTCCTTCTTGGGTTGATTGTTTATGTTTTTCCATTTCTTGAATCATATCCTTCATTGTCTCCAATTCACTCTTGAACCCCAATAATCTATCCTCTATTTGAGTTTGAATGGTATCTTTGAAGAGTCTAATTTTGTTTTTATCAATCATTACATCTAGCTCTATTTGGAGTTTTACGTCTCTTTCTTCCCTCCTTTTTTCTAATGATAGTAACTCTAGTTGGCTTTTGGAATCTCTCTCTTCTCTCCTTTTTTCTAATGATTCCATATAATCGTAAAGGATCTCTAGTGTGATTTTGGGGGCCTCACCCTGTTAGGTTGAGTTTTTGGAATAGGTGGTAGAGTGCTCATATTGAAAAGAAGAGAAAAAATGTAACAATTATTATTTTGGATTGACTTTAAAAATGGAAAATAAATTTTTTAATTGATAATAATGATATTAATTATTATCTCTCAAATCAACTTTTACTTATGAAACTTAAAAAAATAAAATAAAATATATTTAAATCTCTTTAATTTTCACACGTTAATAGATTATAAATATATTTTAAATTAAAATTGAATCAAAGTAAAAAGTGACTCACCTCATTTCACGTGTCCAGGTGCTCAACCGGTTGAAGAAGGTAGAAATAATTTACGAACACACACCCAAATGGAACTAAAAATTATTCAGAACTGCAGAGAGCATTCTGAAACTTGCAGAGAAGTGCCCCTCATAGAGAGACCGAGAAAAACTACATAGATTATAGTCGTAAAAAAAGGTAAAAACCACAGAGAAGTATTATTCCCGTTCAAAACTGCAGAAATATAATGTTAGAAATAAAATATCTCCTTTAAGACTGCAGATATATTACATATTGTTTTGCATATATTGGCACATATGTTGGGGATGAGCCTCCCCAATATGATGAGGATATGGAGGAGGCAGAGGAGAATCTTACAGTACAGAGACCCTGCATGCCACGCAGACAAGATCAGAGAGTACCTATAGATGTGGTGGATCACCTATGTGGTTTCATGATTAGTCACAAAGTAGTACCCACACCGATTAGAGACATATTATAGGTACCAAATCTCTCTATGATATGGAGGAGTCTACCTCGTGACATGACATTGTTGATGCGTCATATTTTTATTGTTTTCAACCTCATTGATAGGTTGAGGGGTCATGCTCATGATTCTACTTCATCTGGCTCATTAGCAGACCCATCCACATCTTCTACTCCACCACATGGTCCTCCTCCTCCTCCTGCTTCTCCTCCACATGAGTTGATTACACCATCCACCGATCATCCTGCTTCCCCTCTACATGTGTCTGAACTTGTATCCACGTCTGATCCACCTCCTCCCCCTCCACATGTTTCTGCTCCATCCACATTTGATCCTCCTTCTCCTCTCCCTCCAGATGTGTCTAGACCATCCACCTATCCTCCTACTTCTCCTCCACATGTGTCACCATCCAGTGATCCTCTTCCTCCTCCTCCACTTGTGTCACCGTCAATTGATCCTTGTCTTTCTCCTCCACATGTGTCATCATCCATCAATCCTCCTCTTCCCTCCACATGTGTCACGATAATTTGATACTTTGGATACTATGTTCACATTGGGTATTGTTGCACAAGTTGATGATATTGATAGAGATATATTTGATGGTGTACTTATGCTGACATTTGTTTCTGATGTTACTATTGATAGACCATGTACATCTGGTAGCAGAGACATTGATGCATCTGAATCTAGTGGTGGACCTAGCTAGTAGTGGTATTGATTGACATGTATCTTGAGTGTTTTATATTTGACTTGAGATGTATATATGATATGTTTATTGCAAATTTTGTTGATATGCATGTTTGACATGTATATTCATATGTATATCACTCATGTATATTATGTTTCTTATATAATGGCGTGGTTGTTTTTGTTTGATTTATAAAATGTATTATGAGCATGCTAATGATTAATATTGTTAATGATTTCTCTGTTTTTAACTTAAATTTGAGATGTATCATTCATTTAAATTTACAGTTGCCATATAATGTTTAACTTTGCTTTTATTAAATCGTTTAATTTGGATTTTGATTGCAAAAATTTATAACCATTAATCCCATATAATGTTTAACTCTTTTTCAAGGTGGATTGTTTGTTGCCCAACAAAATACAATATGTTGATTAAACATGTTTAGAAAAAAAAATACTTAAATATGATCACTGAAGTTGACATTTATTTATGACGTTACTATTGATAGACCATCTACATCTGGTAGCAGAGATATTGATGCATCTGGCTCTAGTGGTGGACCTAGCTAGTAGTGGTATTGATTGACATGTATATTGATTGTTTTATATTTGACTTGAAATGTATATATGACATGTATATTGATTGTTTTATATTTGACTTGAGATGTATATATGACATGTTTATTGAAATTTTTGTTGATATGTATGTTTGACATGTATATTCATATGTATATTGCTCATGTATATTATGTTTTTCATATAATGGTGTGGTTGTTTTTGTTTGATTTATAAAATGTATTATGAACATGCTAATGATTAACATTTTTAACGATTTCTCTATTTTTAAGTTAAATTTGAGATGTATCATTCATTTAAATTTACAATTGCCATATAATGTTTAACTTTGCTTTTATTAAATCTTTTAATTTGGATTTTGATTGAAAAACGTTATAACCATTAATGGCATATAATTTTTAACTCTTTTTCAAGGTGGATTTTTTGTTGTCTAACAAAATAGAATATGTTGATTAAACATGTTTAGAAACAAAAATACTTAAATATGATGACTGAAATGATTGTGATTTGAATAATTATGTCTTTTTCATATATTATAATAACAACATTATAACATAATTATTGACTAATAATAATGATGATGATGTAATAATAATGTTATTTTTTAAATTTTTATTATTCAAAGATTACAAGACAAAATTACAATATAATTGTTTACTAAAATCACAATTATTTTATTTTATTAATATTTATTTTTTCCAAATATTTTATTAATTTATATTATCCAACTATTATAATATATGAAATTTATTCAATTAAATTTAAAATACTAAATATAGAGAATAATAATATATTTTGATTTATACACTCGATGAATTGGTTTCACAATTTTTTACTCCAATACCATCTTTATGAATCTTCTATTAAAAGGGAATATCACCAAACATTTTATACTTTTAGAGAAGTATGGATCATTAAAGTTTTCCTTAATTCTGACTAGACTCTAGAAAAATACTCTTTTAGAATTTCCATTTCTTTCATATATTGACACTTATTTCAAGGAGAATGTAAAAATAATGATTAATATAAATTTATATGATTATAAAACTAAAGGATGGAGTGGAATAGGTGAATGTCATGATAGTTGCATTATATAAGGTTGGGAATGCAATCAAATTTGGTAATGCCAACACCACAAGTGTGATTTCAGAACTCATAGATGTTGCACGAAGTTAGATTGCTGGAATTTTCTTTAGAAGTTCCATCAAGGTAAGTATATATTTATTTGAATTTTGATTTTTCAAACAATAAAAATTTTGAGATTTGATTTTTTAATATCTTCAATTTTTTGTTAAATAATATATAATTTAAAATAAATCTTTACTATTATATGTCACAAAGGCTTCACCCAGAAACCAATATGATATTATGTTCGTTCATATTGGGGGTGGAAAAATCAATTAAATGGTTAGGTAATATATTGGCACATATAGGGGGGGGGTGAGGTTTTTTTTAAAACTATAGAGGAATATAGGTATTTGGGGAGTGAATTTGAAGTTGGGAGGCTGGTACAGAAGAGTGTGAGGCATTTTGGGGGTAATTTGAGGGTGGGAGGCTGGCTGGGGGGTCGCGCAGGCATTGAATAAGGTAATCGAAACCCTAGATCAGGTGACATAATGAAGTTGAAGTCGAAACCCTAGCTCAGTCGACAAAATGAAGGAGAAGTCAAAACCCTACCTCGTTATGAGGCAGGCGACAAACATTATAGGCATTTGAACTTCGAAACCTAGCTCATTGTGTAGCGGAGGCGGGGACAAACATTCAACACTCGGTCTTCAACAACTTACCCCCCAAAATTTCCAAGGATCGTCCATTTGGAGGGCATGTGTATGGTTAGATTGGGAAATCAGGCTGCAAGTTGTCAATCGTGCGCAAGCAATGATTAAACTTGCAAACAAGAAGAAACCTTCAAACCCTTTTCAAAATGTCTTAGGAGAGTTCAATAAACACTTGGAGCTCTTTCTTATGTTTTATGGGTGGGTTTCTTTACAAATTTGATTGAAATCATATCGTGTATGTATGCCAAAACCCTTGCTATAATACTTTTTAATACTAATATGTTTGTCTTTCCTGCTATCATCAAGTCTATGAAATAAATATGAAGGTAAAATCATTGAAGAGGTGGAGCACCCAACTTGTAGAGTATTCTAATGGTCATATAATGGTTATCTGTAGAAAAGTCATATGGAGGGTGTAGTCATATAACATTCCAAGAGCATGTACTAGAAGAACATTTTTTGGTGGTTGTTTCTCTGGTGTTCTTCATTTGCAGCTACAATG
The DNA here is from genome assembly GCA_010110895.2 of Picea sitchensis. Classification (NCBI taxonomy): domain Eukaryota; kingdom Viridiplantae; phylum Streptophyta; class Pinopsida; order Pinales; family Pinaceae; genus Picea; species Picea sitchensis. The sequence continues at coordinate 73,326 of SNQJ01S0027174.1, forward strand.
TTTACCGTTTTGAATCTAAGTGGTGATGTCAATGCATTGGGATGGTGGGATTTATTTATAAACATTGGAATTGCAAAATGATTTGCATTTAATGTATCTACAAAGTAGTGGCATCCTTACATACAAAGGGTCTGAATGTGGGTTTTCATCAATTAGACATTATGGATTCAAAATCTGTAGCATTTTTCTCCAAGTGGATTGACGAGAAATATGGTGGCATTGATATTCTACAAGTTCTCAAATACTGAATTTCAGCTCACGACTTGAAAGGCAAAATAAAATTAGGGTTGAATTTTCAAATCCATGTTATTGAAGAAATCATTCAGGGATGATCATATGAGTCAGAGTGCATTATTTGATGGAATTAAAGAGGGCGGGATTATAGAATCCTCATCTTTTTCCACCTATCAAATTGTTGAGCATGATAATGAACATGTTTTTGATGGACTTCATAATAGAGTTAGAATACTAAAGAGGTTGACAACTAACATTCACAAGGTAGTTGATAGTCAAAACCGGTCATTGGATCGCATGGGAAATGATATGGATGCATCAAGAGGAATGCAAGATGTAAAATGTGTGAGAGAGGCATCAATATCTTAGATAACTGAGAATCATGGAAATCCTAATCATGCACATAAAATGGAAAGATTCAATAATGATAGTTTCTGGTCTCCAACATGGACTACCAAAAAGACATCTAGAAAGGAAAATGCAGCTGAAACCGTAGGTATAGTGTCAGTGGATGAAGATATCTTTTCAAAATCATAATTTTGTAGAAATGAAGGCCTTCATGTAAAAAGTTATTATATTGGCACTTAATTCATATCAATAGAATATAATTCTCGTGTCTTGATTGAGAATGCTTCAAAGAGAAGACATGACTGCTATCCATCTTAGGCACAAGACAATGCAACAACAAAAACCAGGTTTTGCAGAATGACATGAACTAGGTCAAAACTAGATCAAAATTACATGGACTGTAGTAAAAGAGATATTTCATATCAGTTAAGTAATCTTTCTTACAAATTGTGAACTATATGGGGCGTGAATAGCAATGAAAGAGAGACAAATCTAGTCTCAAAGTTATTTTCATCTTGTGAAATGGATTTACATTCACTACTTTCGGACACGGGGGGATGTAAGGACCAAAATAATAAAGTGGAAAAGGACATCATTCACAATGAGTTCTCTGTGGGAGGCCATTTGATGAATGTTGCTAAAGAATCTAAAGTGGAGAAAACACAACTACTTTATTTGAAGCTGAATTTTGTATTAGCAAAAATTGCAAATGATATAGCACCATTGGAAGTCCTCATAGATGAATTGCTCGAGCTTTGTACTCTTAAATATGTGAAAATTGTTGAAAGTGCCTCACGAGTATTGAACTATACCTTGTGCCACGATTGAGGTTTCAAGAAAGGATCCATTTACATGACAATTTTTGATAGGGGCAATGATTATGGCATTTGTGGATATCTCAACTCACCCTACATGCAAAACAATGTTGATCAATTATAATCAAAGAATGTGAATAAGCTAATAAGTGTTGGCAAGTTTAATATAGTCAATGTTGTTGATCAAGACAAGTTTTCCTCAATAGTACTTTTCTATAAACAAAATGCAGGAAATGGGGATTGGAAGGTAGTTATGAATATTTTCTCGGAAAAAAATGTGCCCCTATTTAATCATGAAAACTGTAAGAAACAAATATTTACAGAAAAACAGAGCATCCTCAACCCTTTTGTTGTAATGTGGATTGCACTCTTTAGGAAGCTTCATCAAATAAGGATGTATAGTGCAAGCATGAGAATAAAGTTGCAAGCCATTTCTACAATGGATTTAATTGTAATGAAGAGTCATCTAGGCTCATAATGCAAACAATTTGGTCCAATATTATTTTACAAAAGCTTGTTTGAAATTTTACAGAAGAAAGTTGGTAAAAATGTACAGTTGCAGGTAGTTTAGATTTTGTTCCTTCTCTTGAATTGTCCAACATAGTTTAAGCTCTTTTGTGTTTGCAAAGAATATATTCAAACACGTTTCAACAATAGAAATATCAACATAAATGCACCATTCTCAACTCAAACCAAGAAAATTGAAATATTCCATCTCCTAAGTATTGAAATCTTATGTACACATGACATATTTGAATAGATTATTTAAGGCAGATTTCAAAGACAAGATGGGTGACAAAGTTTGTGGTAAGACACATGGATCACCGAAGAATTTGGAGTTGTTTGAAGAGATTGGTAAAACAATAATAAAAATGATTCTAAAAAAACAAGAAACTAGTCTGAAGGAATGAGTAAAAGGAACCATTTTCAGATGTATTTATGAGTAGATCCTTCAAATAGAAAATTCACCTTGCACTAACATGGAATTTTTCAACGATGAATTGAGTACTTTATTAACTTTATAGTCAAACATAAAGAGCGCTCATCGTTCTTGTGGCAAGGAAGGCAATTAATCAATACATCCAAGTGTACACATCACAATAATTATTATGAGGGATTAATGAACTTCATGCACAAGGAAGAGATACGCTAGTGAATTACATCATGAAGACTGAATTAGAGAAGTAAAAAGGATAGCTGGAAAATTGTTGAACAAGACGAAGGATTAATAACAACAAATCTCTACACTTTAGTAAGAGAAAGACACCTAGTGGTTGATGTGTCAAATCTTCCAAAGATCTTGATCTACATGATTCTATTTTAGTAAAAATTTCTAGATCCATATCAACTTTTATTATTCAGAAGACAATTTGGCATGCACAATAGGCCAAGGGTTGTTGTGCATGCAAAATTAGCAGGACTAGGGCTGTTGTGCATGCCAATTTGGCATGCACATAAGGAAAAGGGTTGTTGTGCATGACAATTTGGCATGCACAGGAGGCCTACGGTTGTTGTGCATGGAAAATTGGCATGCACAATAGCCCTTGGCATGATGTGCATGCTAACATGCCAATTTGGCATACACAGTAGCCCTAGGCCTGTCGTGCATGTCAATTTGGCATGCAAAACAGGCCAAGGGCTATTGTGCATGCCAAATTTGGCATGCACGACATGACTAGGGATATTGCGCATGCTAAATTTGGCATACACGACAGACCAAGGGTTATTGTGCATGCCAAATTGCCATGCACGACAAGCCAAGTGTTATGACCCAAGGGGGGCATATATATGGCTAAACTTATATGATATGATCCCAAGGGGGGGAATATATGGGCCTAAATGTACATGTAATGTGTAAATACATATGTAATAGGGTCGGCCTAGTGATAAAAGGGCCTCATGTGAAAGTGTGAATAGCTATATATAAGAGATCATGTATTCATTATTGGGATGTGAATTGTGAAGTATGAAAGGTATTTGGTTATTTGGAGGGGGTTCCCCTATTATTTAAGGAGTTATTGTGTAACTTATCTATATTGGAGTTGTGCTCCATGTGACATTTTGTACATGGTGTGTACTTGTGTTATTTTATGATATTTGAGCATTTGGTTCATAACATTTCGTATCAAAGCTCAAGGTCTCAGGGTTTCGCTGCTACATCTGAGACACCTTGGAATTTTAGCTATAACTTTTTTTCTATGATGTTTCATATGGAACCCATTGGTGGATATTTAGTAGACAGATCAAGGTACGTGGGATTAAAATTTCATCTCTTGAGGCCTTATACTTTCAAAGATATACCCTGTGTAAGATAGGGTTATGGAATCATCCTGAATTTAGTCATCACAAAATTTTTGCTATAAAATATTTTTTGTAACGTTTCAGACTCTGAAATTCGAAGAATATTCATAGAAATTATCAAGGTATCTTTGACAAAAAATTAAGCTTCTGGGTCAGCCTAATTTTTTAGATACACCCTGTGGATGATAAGATATCTGACTAGTCCTATTGACTAGTCTCAAACATGCGTTCTGGGTAAAACAACCATAAGTTATTCATAGAGGATCCAAATTGAGTGAGACCAGTTGCATTGAATAGTGGACATGCCATAGTATTTTGGATACAATGTTCATAATTTTACATCAATTATTGTGCATGAGGAACGCTTTACAATTTCTCTCTACCGGAAAGACCAAAAATCAACAAGGTGTAGGGAAGTTATCATAACTTCCACTTGACACATCCAATTTTGGTCAGACTTGTGGAATTGCAGAGAAAAAATTTCAGAGTATTATAGGTCACAATTTCAGACTGAGAAGGGCTGATCTTGCAGAGATACATCATAAGTAAGGTCAGCCAGGAGGACAAACTCCAATTCAAGGTTTCAAAGGTATGTTCACTTAAAACTATCATATCTTTTGATTGGAATGTCCGATTGAGCTGATTCAAAATCCATTGGAAAGATAACACATAGAATAGAATATTGGAACAATGATTATAACTATTTGAGACATTTATCTTTAATATACATAGGTTGGAAGTCAAGGATTGGGGTTAGACCTCAATTAAGAATCAATTGAAATACCTAAATTTACAGGAGATGAAGATAAAGATGAAATCAATCCTATGGAATGGTTGGGGTTGGTAAAATAATATAATGTGACTCCTATGAAGGAAAGAGATTATTTTTTTGATGAAGCTTGGAAGTGGTGGATGAGTGTTGATAAAAATACTAGATGGCACTGCACATGAGAAGAATTTGAAAAACTCTTCTCAGATAAATGAATTAGGGATACAAAAATGGAGGAATTGTATAGAATTCAAGATGAATTAAAAGAATAAAAGGAAGAGATTAAGAAGAAGGGTGAGGAGATATCTAAGTTATGATCCCTTAATGAATCACTCATTAAGGAGGTTAATAACTTAAAGTAAGAAAATGAGAGTAAATCAAAGTGGGAAAATGATGAGTCAAGGGAAGATTTGAAAAAGAAAAAGATGAAGAGATATGTATATTACAAAGCCATAATAAAACACTATTAGACGAGGTCAAGAGATTGAAAGAACAAAAGAAGAATTGTCAAAATCAAGAAGAAAGAAGGATCTTGGATGAAGAATCTATCAAAAGAATGGAAGATGAAATTTGCCTGTAGGTTGAGGAATCCTTAAATACTGATGAGTTAAAATAAAAAATACAAGCCAAAATTGAAGAAGGATGTCGAAATTTGTTAGATGGGATCACATTGCAACTTCAAAAGGAGAAAGAAGACAAGATTCAAGAAGGTCAATAGAAGATACTTGAAGAAGTTGAACTCCATCTAGAGGATGTACGTGCCAAATATGATGGTATTATCTCAAAGGCTAGAGTAATCAAAGACCAAGCAAAGATGATCGAGGATTCCATTTTCACTGAAAACAAGATAGATGAAATGAATGTGCAGAGTGAAGGAAGACCATCAATGTGAAACCGTATCGACACCCTCATTACCAAGAAACATTTCAAGGAAGACAAGAAGGATGATATCAACCTTATGAAGGAAGAATATGGAATACTTTTCAATATTCATGGAACAAGGCATCACCAAACTACTCTTCAACAAGCTATTATTAGAGACCAACAACGACTACAAATTGGAGAAGATTCAACACAAATACATGGAATCAAAGGAAATAAAATTATTCAACAACTAGACACCAAAGATTAAGAACAAAAATAATTGATTTTGGATGGATAGATCATCAACAATGGAATGAAGAAAGCAGGAACATAAGAAAATCATATTACTTGGTTTCATCACATGTGAAGCCTTTAAATGCAAAGCTTCGAGGACAAATATTTTTGAAGGAGGGTACTATGTTATGACCCAAGGGGGGCATGTATATGGCTAAATGTATATGATATGATCCTAAGGGGGGGTATATATGGGCCTAAATGTACATGTAATGTGTAAATACATATGTAATAGGATCGACCTAGTGATAAAGGGGCCTCAATTGCAAGTGTGAATAACTATATATAAGAGATCATGTATTCATTATTGGGATGTGAATTGTGAAGTATGAAAGGTATTTGGTTATTTGGCCAGGGGGTTCCCCTATTATTTAAGGAGTTATTGTGTAACTTATCTATATTGGAGTTGTGCTCCACGTTGACATTCTGTACATGGTGTGTACTTGTGTTATTTTATGATATTTGAGCATTTGGTTCATAACACCAAGGGAGACTGTGCATGCCAAATTGACATGCACAGTAGGCCAAGGGTTGTCATGCATGCTAATTTGGCATACACAACATCCCTTGGATTGGCCTGTTGTGCATGCCAATTTGGAATGCACAACAACCCTAGGATTGACCTATTATGCATGCCAACATGTCAATTTGGCATACACAACAACCCTAGGCCTGCTAATTTGGCATGCACAACAACCATAGCCTTAGTCCTATTGTGCATGCCAAGTTGGCATGTTGTGCATGCCAACTTGGCTTGTTGTGCATGCAAATTTGACATGCACAACAACCCTTGGCTTGTCGTGCGTGCCAATTTGGCATGCACAACAACCCTTGGACTACTGTGCATGCCAAATTTGGCATGCACAACATCCCTTGGCCTGTCGTGCATGCCAACTTGGCTTCCAAAGAATAAAAGTTGATATGGATCTCGTCCATGACTTATAAAGGAAATCCTATCATATGCTAATGATGGGATATTGAAATAGAAGAAAAAAATCCCTTTAAATATGATGGGATATTCCTATCAAACTAACAACATGTCTATCTATTATCTTATTTGATTTTTTGAGACTACCCCTATAAAGGCATTGATCAAAAAGGTTAAAAGGAAATGTAATACCTATTAGGAAAAAATATGCAAAGTTGAAGCACCAAATCATTTATCCAAATGACTCTAATAGTTAGATTACAAGGGCAGAAGATTCCACATGCATTTGAGGAAAATCTTAGTTAGGATGCGACACTTCATTATTTGGGGTCTCATATGAAATATCTCCCAATCATCTAGTTCATGTTAAAGGTAGTATTTACTTGGAGATTCTTTATTTAGTTTTTAGTTTATGATTTTGTTAATTCTTTAATTTTGAATGTTAGCTTTAGTACATGTTCACATGCTAATTTTATTATATGCTCTCACTATTTTATGCATATTTTAATTATATGTTCCATAATCTAAATTAGTCTATTGTGTTTTTCACCTTTGTACTTTGGTTATAATTTCTAACAAACAACATACTCTTTGTGAGTATGTGTTACATTTCAAGTCTTGTATTATCTTTTGTGCCACTATTTTGTCTTAGTCTTTTTCATGAAGATACTAAAACATGATACCATCTCCTCCACATGTGATATTTTGTCTTCCATGGTGAATTCATGGAGAATAAAGCATTTCTATTGGAATTTTATATCTATAGTCTACAAGTGAGGAGCATTATTATGTGTGAATATGTATTTTATTTATTTCCTTTTGAAAAATCTCCATATGCGAAGTGCGATTTTTTTCCAATATCGGATTATCATGGGAGTGGACATGTATTTTGATCTAATTAAATTAATTGTGGAATAGATACATTAGGTTTCTCATGAGATTGTTGTGATGCTATTATGACTACTTTCTTGAGAAATGTGAAGATAATTTGGATTTATCATAACCAATTCTATTTTTGCACATTTGAATACTAGACATATATTACAACACTTGTTTTAGGACTTCATATTGACTCGTTTCACGCATTGTGTAGTTGCAATGTTCATTTCTCTCTCTAATAGAATGATTGTCATAGTAGTATCTTATTGACAATTATTAATGATAATTTTTTGTGTTGTTTTTTGCACGTTTGTAGGTAGAATATGTTTTATGTTGGAAAGACCATATGGGTGTATGCTTGGAGCATCAGTTGAGTCTTTTGACCCCCTTTCTAAAAAAATGCATGACAATTATTTTTTCCCTTGTTTGAAGCATTCTCGTTGATATTTGTTGCATCACTTTCAATTTCTATGTATTCTTTGTCATCTTCTATGTCATATCTTGGAGATTGTTTTTTAACAACATTATGGGAGTTCAACTCCAAATACTAGAGTGCATGTGCTTATACTCATTTTATGGAAACTTTGGTTTGGTACTTCGAAGATAATCATGTAAATATTTTTTGTTTTAGAGGCCAATGTTTTGAAGAATGACTCTTTGTTATATTCAAGGGATGTTTATGATGCACATTTCTCTAAATAGTCAAATGCACCAACCTATGTTAATATTCAATTTATTAACTGTTCATAGAAATCAAAATTTTGACATAAAATAGATCCTCATCACCTTCATAACTATAATGATGATTATAATTAATATTAATATTATGATAAATATGTTAATTATTATCGACCAAAAAAAATGTAGAATAATCTACATCTAATCTCAAACAAGGTTGTTGTGCATGCCAATTTGGCATGCACAGTTGATCCAAAATTGATCTTTAAAGACTTGGCTAAGTTTTAAGCATGATTTCATTTACCAATTAGGAATTGATGAAAGAAGAAGAAATTAATGAGATATTATAGTAGCCATAATAAGAAATGCAGATCAAAATGTTAGCACAAATAACAACAAACCATAACAACAAAGTTGTTAACGAAGTTCGACAAGATTGCCTACGTCTCCGGGCCTTTGTCTCAGTGGGTGATTCTTTCTTATTTCTATTCAATGCTTCAAAATAACAAAAAAAAAGTGTCAAAAGGATTACAAACTAGTCTGGTTGTGTTCTGCTCGACTTAAAGAATCCAACAAAACCGACGACACTGAAAAAGGATGAGCGTAGCTCCCGGAATTGGCCTGCAAAGTTCACCTCCTTAATGACTTCCCTGCATAAAAAAGGCTTTGGCTTTCAAATTCCTCAACATTTCTTGTATTCTGAACCTCCCTTAATGCTACTAAGAACCCCTGGTTTATATATATTTGGATTTGGTATCAATCTCCCAACTTCCTCCCAAGATTTGGTCTCAAATCAGGCTCCAGATCCCTCAATATTGGCTAAACTCCATTAAAATCAGTTGAAATAACCATAAAAAATCTTATTCTACGGTAAAAAACCCACAAATTGGGAAAATGTAGGGTGGAACCCCCTATTATCAAGCTCCTGGTCATATGCGATAGGCCCATGTTCCCACAGGCTATAGGTTGGCACACTGGCCCCTTGATTCTTGGCCCTTGGTCGTTGGCATGGCCCTACACTCCACGTGCCTCCAACTGGCTTAGCTCCAAATCCGTAGCTCTTGGTCACAATCCCCTGGTCGCGGGCTATCACCCCTCCGACCGGGGACTATCCCCTAACAAGCACAACTGCCAACTTTTATATTTATTGCACCATATCACTAACAAGTCACACTTCTAGTGCAACCGATTAGCCCAGGGAGTTTAGTCCATTGGCACCCGTGGAGGTCGGGGGTTCAAAATTTGCGGGTAACCAAATTTTTTGACCCAACCAACATTGGATAAATCCGGGGTGCCATGTGATGCTCTTTGATTGGGCCACGTGTCACCTCATGATTTGTCCATACCATACAGTCAATGTACAATCATCGCACAGTCAACTACCACCTCACTGCCATACAACCCAATCACCTGTCCAGTCAGCTGCCATGTCAACATCTGTACAACCCAGTCACTTTGCCACGTCAACTTCCGTACAACCCAATCACCCTACCATGTCAGCATCCGTATAGCCCAACTGTCGTTCGTACTTCCACGTGTCAGCCTACCATTATGCCACGTCATGTATGGATTGCCACGTGTCATCTGTTCAATGCCACCTGTCAAATTCGTATCGGTCCAAATCAGCTCGAAAACTCCAAATTTGGGTGACACATGTCACCTCCTGGTGATGCCACGTCAATATGATGACATCACCTGTCGTACTGTTTACGTCAACAGTACGATCTATTGACTTTGACCAGTTTGACTTTTTGTCTGTTTGGGAAATCGGTCAGAATGCGATATCTTCCGCATACGACGTCCATTTGAGAAAAAAATTATATGGACAAAATCAATGCGACAAGCTAGACACAATGGCATTGGTTTCGTCCGATTATGAGAAATTTGTTTTTTAGGCCTTCCTGGATCCATTTTGGATCATGCCTCCCCACTAAGACCTTTTGGTCCTCTAAAAGGGTATTAACCAGTCATCAAGTGCCACCCCACTTGTTCTTTGTCTTTAAACTCTTTCCTGTGCACCTGTCTCATCAAGATCAATTGAAAAACAACTATGACAACTGACAACATATTGTTAGCCACTTGTAATCTTTCACATCTTACTGAAGCCACTACCATCCATGTTGAAAACATTAGCAACGATAACATAAGAAATATGACTGCAAATGAGATAATATGTTTGTAGTACTTGCACAACATTAGCTTATCTTGAATAAAAGTATGATTGAACTTCCATTCTACAACCATCTCATGTTCATACTTAAGATCAATTGCTTGATTTGACACAATTATAGGTGTGTTTCTTGCATAATCTGCCTTCCTTAATTGTTCCATTATTTGTAGAGATTGATTTGCTTTTAAGTGATGAGCATGTACAACATATTCATTTCCTTCTTTAGTTAAGTGATATTGATTCTATTCCCTGTAGAATATTTCTTTGCGATCATACAAATAAGGACTGTCTGAGACCATTCCACATTCATTGAGTGGCACCACATCACACATTACCTCATCCACAAACTTTGATGAAATTGCAAACTTTAAAGTGCATTTCTTTGTTATGTGAAATTTATGATTGTTGCTTATCCATTTAAGTGAGTAAGGTTTATGATGCATCTTAGTGTTTAATCCCAATTGTTTAACCACTTCCTCTGAAATCAAGTTTGATTGAAATCCACTATCTATCAATTTATCAATCTTAGTATGTTTCATTATCACCCTTATGTGAAACAACTTGCATCTATAATCATATCCATCACCAATTTTACCTGTCAAACCAACTGCTGTGATCTTAGTCTCATCACCGGAATCATTTCCCAAGTCTGTTGGCCGTGTTGTTGTTGCAATTGTTTGCCTCCCTTTTCTTTCTTTGAACCACTTTGGTCTCTTCTCTGGGTGCAATTTCCAGCAATGGTTATCATTGTGCCATTATTTCTTGCAATGCTTGCAAGAGAGCTTCTCTTCCCTTCTTGTCACTGAATTTTATTTCTTTCCATTCCCCTTCCTTTTGTCCTCTTTCCTTGAAGATGATTCCCTTAATACACCAACTCCTGTTTTCCTTGCTTCAATGTATGTTGCTTGAAAATAAACCTCATCAATATTAGTAGGTCCAAACATAAATACAATGTTACGAATATGTGCAGGTAAACCTCCTATATACTTCATAAGAGTTTCCTGGGTATGTAATGGAATATTTAACATTAATGCCATCTTACAAAATTCATCTGTGTATTCTTGCACCGTTTGTCCCATTCTTATTTTAAGACTTTTCCATTCAATTAAATCCTTCTCTTTATAACCCAAAGGACAAAATTGTTTTCTAAGTGCAAAAACAAAATCTTGCCATGATGGAAATACATTACCAACTTGTTGCGTGCCATTTTGAAACTTACTTTTCCACCAGATGAGTGTTGTTCCTACAAGACGAAGTGATGCCAACTTTATTTGAGTTGCCTCATCCTTGATTTGTTGTACACTGTAATAAACTTCCATCTGCCTGACCCATTTATCAAGTCTCTCAGCATTGAATTCACCATCATACATGGGTAATTCAAATTTCACATCAAGCTTAAGCAAAGGAATATTATGTTTATGTTTATGGGAATGTTTTCTTGCGGTGGATTTTGAACTTGTACTTCAAGAAGAATAAGCTGATGGAAAAGAAGGAGGTGAAGGAGGAGTCTAAGGAGGATACTCTCCTTCTTCACTTTTGCCTTGTTTTGAAGATTCCCCTTGGAAAGGCCTCTTCCATTCCAAGTAATCCTCATATGAGTTTTAGGAGGATCCTATCCTTCTTCACTTTTGACTTGTTTTGAATATTCCCCTTGGAAAGGCCTCTTCCGTTCCAAGTAATCCTCATATAAGACCTTTACCATCTCAGACATGGCGAATAAAGTATTTTGCAACTTGATCTCATTCTGAGACATGCCTTCTTCTGATTCCATCTCCTCACTTTGAGAAGTCCTCTTAATCGATCCAATCTCACGATCCCCTTCTACAAGCTTGCCTTCACCACGAATCAACTTTTCCCTGACAATCATGCAAAATCAAAACCAACCGTCAACCTACTCTGATACCACTTGATCCAAAATTGATCCTTAAAGACTTGGTTAAGTTTTAAGCATGAATTCTGTTAGCGATTAAGCTTGTCACGTTCTGGTGGATGGTGATTTTGGCCTAGGTCTGTGATTTTTCTTCTCTTTTCCCCCCTTTTGTGCAGACCTGATCATAGATTTCTCCTCCTGGATTATATTTTTCTTTGTTGTTTTATTTCATCCTTTGGTCGATTGGTTTTCCTTGTCGAAATTTGCTTAAGAGATATCGGCCCCAAGATTTTCTGTTCCGCCTATGGCCGATTACTTCTCTTTTCTCCTCTATTACCGAGTCTTTGTTTTTTCCCAAGTCCTAGTGGTGCCATCCAAGTCTTCATTATTGCATGCCAAAACACTGAGAGTAGTCTTATATGGAATCAAGCAAGTGCGAGAATCATAATTTCAAATGTTGAGAGATTATGCATCAAGCATAGCGAAATCCTGATTCGCAAAGGGGAATATCTAGGCCATCTGTTTGTGAGAAGCATAGGGCTGTTGATTTGACTTTGACGATTTTGGGAATCAAGAGTTTAGGGTTCTCGTCGACAAGTGCACCCATTACCCGAAGCCCTGAAATGCGAAATCCCGATTTCATGATTTTGCGAATCAGAGGTTTCCCAGGAGAAACATCTCTTTATCCTGAAATGAGAAATCATGAAAGCTCCCAGAAATTGGGCCCACGGTCCTAACGCCTAGTCACAAAGGAAGCAGGTCCGGGAAAAGGGGCTAGCACTCATCGCATAATCGACATTTCGTATTGTCAAGGGAACGATCGTGGCCATCCATTTTAAAGCGAGTCTGACCGTCGATCTCAGTGACAGTTTCACGATTTCGAGAATTGCGATATTGAAGCCAAGATGGGGTGAAAAATCACGAAATGAGAAACCCCAAAACATCATGCAGGACAAGCGTGAGGTCATGACCTGTAGTCACATGGGGCAGTTTAAAAGAGCTACACCAAAGGGGTCGAGAGCATTTGTATTAACAATAGAGGAAGGCAACATGGTTTCAAGGTGCCAAGTTTAAATCAACAAGTCAGGAGTGTCGCCTAAGAACATTCATGGATGTCTGGGCTCATCCCGATCCCAATAAGGGAAGTTAATGAAGCCGAGGAAGGTGTTTGAAAACTCGTTTCAACCATAAATAGGAAGCATGGAAGCATCAGTCGTGGAGGCGGGCTGTCAGCCCAAGGTCACCCTATCATGAAATTTTCTTGCAAAACCCATACTGTCTTAGATTTGCGTCTGACAAAGGAAAGATTGTGCAGTCTGATAGAAGGAGAAGAAACACAAAGCTTTGAATGCAGGGGTCCAATTGCGCCCCTGGGGTATGTTAGCAGTTCTGAGCATATATACTCATGTTTTATATTTTGTAAGTGTTGATGGTTGAGCAAAGCTCCCGATTGTAAAGATTTAGTAAAATCCTCTGGTTCTCTGGTTATGTTATGTATTTGAGACTTCTTGTCTAATGAAAGTTAGTTTCATTTTCATCTCTTTGTAACGGTTGCATTAGAACACTTGGGCATAGAAGATCCAGTCAAGGATAGTTGTGTTTTTGTGATGTATCTTTGATCACAGTGACACCGCTGTCGGTTTTAACCAGTTCCCTGTGTTTCTTTCCTTCCAACACTGAATGACCCGGGCATGGACGATCCAGTTGGGCGATTACCATTGAATTGTGATGTATGATTGATTTCAGTTCATGATAATTTCATTTAGCTCCCTGTAGCTCTAAGCCAAGAAGATCTTGTCTTTCGAGTTCTCTTCTCCCTTGTCTTTCAAAAGACTAGATGTCCACAACAGACCACTTCATCTTATTTAGGTTCTTCCCCCTACTCACCACTATGCAAAAAATCACTGAATGAAGTTAGATTAAGACCTCACTTGTCTATGTATGCCAACCCAATTTTCTGAGTTAAAGCAATATAATCTTAAGACTATGTCCATTAGACCACCCTTAAATTTATTCATTGTGACATACAAACTAATGGGTACTGAACTTACCTCTGCCACAATCCATAGGTGACTTCTAGTGGTAACATTTTTGGCACCATTTCCAGGGATGGAATTGAATATTTTCCCTGGGATTGAACGACAAAGCTTACTAGTTCTGAAGGTGCATCAGAACTTAGTACATTAAATATTGCAACTGTTCACCTGTCGACTCCATTAAGGCGGATCCACCAACGACTCCACTGTTTCAGCTTTGGCTTCTAAAAGAAAACACACGAGGTCTACTCCATAACTGCCTTTAGTAACACCTGAAGATGACCCAGAGAAAATTTTCAGAAAGGGAAATACCCTCCGAGAAGGTACTTCTACTTTTGAACTAGGTATTTTTGATAATTTCCACTGTCCTTCTTTAGAAACTTCAATTTCTGCTTCTCATTCCCTTGTTATACCTTCTGTTGGATTTTTCCGAACTTTAAATTTTGGGAGTGTTCCTGTTGAGTTTTTCCTTCTTGGTCTAGGATTGGAGGGAGAAACCCTTGTCACTCCTCTCTCTCCTGAAATTGTACCGTGGTTTAGACCCAACGCGTCTGAAGATTTTCCCACCCTGGGATTTACCACTCCTCATGTTGTTGTTGCTTCTACATATGGAGAAACATCTTTTCCTTCAGGACCTTTGGCCTTTTCTTCGAATCCTCTGCTGTTTCTCTTTCCTCCCAGAGGCTCAGTCCTAGTATCCCTAGTTCGAACCCCTTCTCCTCCTAATTATCCTCCACCTCATATCCCTATGGCAGGTGCTAATCCTCCTAGAAACATAATGGATGCCATAGTGGCTACAAGATATGCCCCTCTCTGCTGGAGATTACCTAAAATATATGCCTAAGTTCACTGGAGAGGAGGAAATAACTGCTGAAGAGCACCTTGCTGCCTTCTACAGTTATGCAGACAATCTAAATATTGAAAATGAAGACGTCTGGATGAGAGTCTTTGTCTAGAGCCTTGATGGTGAGGTTAGGAAGTGGTTTAGGGGATTAACCCCTAGATCTATTGTTGGTATCGAGGCTCTATATGATGCCTTATTGAGACAATGGGGGGATAAAAATGACTTTATGTATTATATCATAGAGTTTGGGTCCCTGAAGAGAAAAGATGGAGAATTTGTTTCTGATTTCTCCAAAAGATTCAACAAGATGTACAATACGATCCCTGCTGAGATAAAGCCTACATAAGCTTCTGCCAAAATCACTTATGCTAGTGCTTTTGACCTCGATTTTTTCCTCCTGCTCAGATAAAGAAGAGCTACTTCCCTAGCTCATATGCAAGATGCAACCTTGGAAGTAGAATCCAATGTATTGGCAATTGAAAGACTTAGGAGAAAAGATGACAAAGACAAAGAAAGAGGAATATTTGAGGCCTCAACCTCTGGTTCTTCTGCATCCTACCCTCAAGTAGATGAATTAACCAAGATGGTGAAGTCCCTATCTACAAAAATGGAGAAGATGAAATTCAAAGGGAAGCAAGGTTATAAGAATGTCCCAAATACTGATAACAGAGGTAGACTTAGGAGGCCAAATAACAATGCTCCTCAGATTATTCCAAGGGAGCAGAGGGACAAAGATAGAAGCGATCAAAAAATCCATAATCCCCTTCAAAATAACCTTGTTATTGACGAGGAAAGGGAAGAAGAGGAGCTTGACCTTGAAATTCACTGTATTGGAGACACCTCCCCATTTCCCCATTTGACTCAATCTGCATACGAGGAATCCCTCCTAAATGGTCAAATAAATGAGCTAAGGAAGGGCAAAAAGGCCAATACCAGTCGCATCAAATATAACCTCCAGTCCAAGAGGAAAATATAAGAGTCTAACATCCCTGCTCAACCTCCCAGAGCAGAGAAGCCTATTAAGCATGCAACGAATACCATTAAGGAAAATAAAGCTCAGAATCCCTCGCCAATAGCCAAAGACCCTATCCCATAGGTGAGAGAAATTCTAAAACCCCCTTCCTCCTTTAACTTTGAGCATGAAATTTAGAAGATCAGAATCCCTGTCCCCTTGGCAGAGCTAGTCAAGCACGAATACTTCAAAAGGTCCCTCTCTAAGCTGTTGCAACCCGAACCACCCTGTCATTCCACAGACTCAGTAAACCTCCAAGACGAAAATCCTGCAGTCATATTAGGTCCTATGGTAGAAGACATAGATGATTCATCCCCTCCCTTCTACTCATCCTTGAACATACATGACAAGGTGCTGCACAACTATCTGATGGATTCAAGGGCTTCCTATAATCTCATTCCCAAAACTGTCATGGAAGAATTAGGACTGGAAGTCACAAAGGCTTATCATGATTTGTATTCTTTTGACTTGAGGAGAGTGCAATGTCTTGGGGTCATCAAAGATATGGTGGTAACCTTGTTTCAACTGCCCATGAAAAGTGTTGTCATGGATATCATGGTGGCTGTTGTTCCTCCAAAGTTTGGCATCCTGTGGTCAAGATCTTGGATAAAAAGACTTGGGGGAACCTTGCAGATGGACCTCACATATGATACCATTCCAGTCTTTGGAGGGGAGCATAGGAGACTGTACAAAGAAGCTCAATTGGCCTACATTATCAGTGATGAAGCCGATCCTACCAATCATCCTATCTTTACTTTTGATACTGATTTGGGTTCCAGTCTATTTAGCTCACTGACGCTCCTGAGCCCCCTCTTGAAATAAGAAAGCCTATTTCTCTATGTGAAGATTCTCCTCCAATTACCTCTGTTTGGAAATTGTTCTTTGATGGAGCTTCTTCTAAAGAAGGTGTTGGTGCTAGGGTAGTTTTTGTTTCCCCTGCTCATGAAACCACATCTCTATCATACAAATTAGAGTTTGAAGCTACCAATAATGTGGCAGAGTATGGAGTTCTTGTTTTGGGCTTAAGGGATGCAAAGGACATGGGGATTGAAGAGATATTTGTGTTTGGAGATGTTGAATTGATTATTCAGTAGATCAAAAACATTTATCAGGCCAAACACCCTAGGCTTAGGAGTTACAAAAATGAAATATGGGACCTCATTGACAATTTTTTCCTAGATTTCAACATATCATTTATTCCAAGAGGAGAAAACACTGTGGCTGATTCTATGGCTGTTTCAACAAGAAATTTTAGAGTTCCTATACCACCTAAACTAAGGTACGATGTAGAAGTGATATATAGACCCTCTATACCTGACAATGTCAAGCATTGGAAAGTGTTTGAAGATGATCTTGAAATCAAAAGATTCTCGGAGACTGTTGATGAGTTTTCAACATTACATATTGATCAAGATCCTGATCCCGAAATAAATCCTCATACTGGTGCATTTCTGAACAAAATTGTTGACCATCATATTGTTCAGTTGCCCAACAATCACATTCCAAAAGGACTTGTTCCTTTGGAAATATTATTTGACAAAAATGATGTGGCAGCGAAGGGTAAAATCTCAAATGATGATGCTGTTGCAACAGAGTGCAACATTGGCACAGAGAAGGAGCCAAAGTTTGTCAAATTGTCAAGCAACTTGACAGGAAAACAGAGGGCCGAGTATGACGAGTTATTAAAGAAATTTTATGATGTATTTTCTTGGACCTATGAAGAACTCAAAACATATGACACAACTATCATTGAACATAAGATTCCACTGAAAGAGGAGGCCAAACCATTTAGGAGAAAATTAAGACAGATAAACCCTATCCTGCTTCCTATTATGGAAAGAGAGGTAAAGAAGCTACTGGATGCCCAAATCATCGTACCCTTGAGATATTCAGAGTCGGTGGCCAACCTTTTCCCAGTAAGGGAGAAGAGTGGGGAAATCAGACTTTGTGTCGATTTCAGAAACTTGAACAGGAGCTCAAAGAAAAACAACTACCCCTTGCCGAAGATGGAACACATATTACAAAGGGTAACTGGCACATCAAGGATATCCATGATTGATGGCTTTTCAGGCTACAATCAAATCTCGGTCCTGCCTGAGGACAGAGGAAAAACGACCTTCACCACTCCTTGGGGTACGTTCATGTATGCCAAAATTCCCTTTGGATTGATGAACGCAGGGGCGACCTTTCAATGAGCCATGGATATATATTTCATTGGAGAAAGGGAAAAGTTCCTGGTCATCTATCTGGATGACATTATAGTTTTCTCTAGGTCTGACAGAGAGCACTGTGAGTATTTGAGAAGGGTGTTCCTGAAATGTAGAAAGTTTGGTCTCTCCTTAAATCCCAAAAAATATCTATTTGCCATGAAGGAGGGAAAGCTGCTGGTCCACATAGTATCAATCAAAGGAGTCAAGATTTATCCGAACCAAGTTGAAGCAATTCAAACCTTGTCACTCCCAATATCTAAGAAAGAATTCCAATCTTTCCTGGGAAAAATTAATTTTCTGATGAGGTTTGTTTCCAATTTTGCTGAGATGTCAAAGCTTACAACAACCATGTTGAGGAAGGGAAATGAAGTTAAATGGAATATTGAGTCTCAAAATTCCTTTGATATGATAAATAAGGCCTTGACTGAGGCACCTGTGCTTATCAGTCCCAATTACTCAAAGGATTTCTGTATTTTCTCATTTGCTTATTTTGACACTGTAGCAACTGTTCTGTTACAGAGGAATGTTGAAGGGTTGGAGAAAACCATCTCCTTTTTCAGTCGGGCATTGAGAGATGCTAAGGTAAAATACGACATGATGGAAAAGTAGGCCTATGCTTTGGTTAAAGCTCTCAAGTCTTTCAGATTCTATGTCCTGAAGTAAAAAATCACTGCATATGTCCCTTCAACTGCCGTGAAGGAAATTCTCATTCACCTGGACATATATGGAAGGAGGAGCCGATGGATTGCCAAAATCCTTGAATTTGACCTGAAGCTAAAGCCCACCAAATTGATTAAAGGTCAAGGTTTAGCCAGACTGGTGGTCGAATCTAATTGCAAAGCCTTGGGGGTAAGCTTCATCAATGAATGCTCATAAAATCAATAGGCTAAACCATATGATACAAATGCTCATGCTGACCCCCCATTAGCAGGATGCCCTTGGTACAAGGATGCCATATATTTTCTACAAGAGTTGCGACCCCTCGATGGCATTAAAAGGAACAAGGAAAGAGATTTAAAGCTCAAAGCCATTAAGTACTTCCTTTTTGGTAAAAAATTATATTGGAAAGACCCCTTGGGGGTACTTCTGAGATGTTTAAACCCACATGAAGCACAAATGATTATGTCGGACTTTCATGAAAGTTCATGTGGGGGACATCACTTTTGGACAACGACTCATAATATTCTCAGGGATGGTTATTTCTGGCCCACTCTGTTCACTGATGTTTTCACAAAAGTCAAAGCCTGTGCTAAATGTTAGAAATTCTCAGGAAAACAACAACTAAAGCCCCTGCCATTGAAACCTGTGATTTCTTCAGGGCCCTTCCAACAGTGGGGCCTAGAATTCATTGGGGAGATTCATCCTGCATCCAGTGGTCAACATATATGGATCCTGACAACCACAAATTATTTTACCAAGTGGATATAAGTTATCACCATAAGGAGCGCATCCCACAAGGTAATCACCAACTTCTTGGAGGATTTCATAGCAAGGTTTCACTGTCCGAGAAGAATTGTCACCGATAATGCTGCATCTTTCAAAGCTGAACCATTGATTTGATTATGTGATAAGTTTAGAATTGCGCTGATCCACTCTACCCCCTACTATTTGCAAGGCAATGGATTAGCAGAGTCCTCTAACAAAAGCCTCATCAAAATCATCAAAAGACTGTTAGAGGATAAGAAGAAAGCATGGGATTCAAAGCTCAAATTTTCTTTGTGTGCTGATAGAGTGACAACTAAACAGTCCCTGGGCATCTCTCCTTTCCAGCTTGTATATGAGACTGAAGCAATTTTTCCCTCTCAGCTTGCCTTGCCAGTAGCAAAGTTTTTCCAAGACTGCCAGGAAGAGCCCGATGATATGATCAGGAGGATTCATTAGCTGGTAGAAGTACAATAGACTAGAGAGTAAGTGATGGACAAAGAACATGACTGTCAATAGAAAATCAAGCAGGCCATTGACAGGGAGAGAAAAAAAGAGGATTTTCGGCTGGGAGAGATAGTGCTCAAATGGGATGTGCCTAGACAAGACAAGGGAAAACATGGTAAATTTGAGGCCCTTTGGATTAGACCCTTCAATATTTCTGAGACATTTCCCAATAATACTTATAAGTTGCAGAATCTGGAGGGTGGTGAATTTTTTGCTGGCCTTGTAAATGGGCACTTCTTGAAAAGGTTTTTTGCTTAAAAGTCGCAGTCGGCGTCCCACCATTGTAAATATCGTTCCTGTTTTATGTTTATTCTTGTTTAAATAGGATACTCCATAACCCAAAGAAAGGCACTGGAGCTACGCATTCTTGGCAGCTCCCAGGGAGCATGCCATCCCCCATGGAGCCAAATGTTAGCGATTAAGATTGTCATGTTCTGGTGGATGGTTGTTTTGGTCTAGGTTTGTGATTTTTCCTGTCCTTTCCCACCTTTTGTGAAAACCCAATCATATATTTCTCCTCCCGACATACATTTACCTTTGTTTTTTTCTTTCATGCTTTGGTCAACTGGTTTTTCTTGTCGAAATTTTCCTTAGAGATATCGGCCCCGAGCTTTTCTGTTCCCCCTATGGCTGATTACTTCTCTTTTTTCCTCTATTACTGAGTCTTTGTTTTTTCCCAAGTCCTAGCTGTGCCTTCCAAGTCTTCATTATTGCACACTGCAACACTGAGAGAAGTCTTATGTGTAATTAAGCAAGCACGAGAATCGAGATTTCAAATGTTGAGAGATTATGCATCAATGATCACAAAATTTCGATTTGGGAAGGGGAAGATCTAAACCATCCATTTGTGAGAAGTAGATGGCCGTTGATTTGACTTCGACGATTTTGGGAATCGGTAGTTCGGGGTTTTCATCGACAAGTGCACCCATAGCCCGAAGCCCCGAAATGAGAAATCCCGATTTCATGATTTCATGAATGATAGGTTTCTGAGGAGCACCATCTCTTTCTCCCTAAACGCAAATTCATGAAAGCTCCCATAAATTGGGCCCATGGTCCTAGCGCCCGGTCACAAAGGAAGCATGTCTAGGAAAAGGGGCAAGTTCTCATCGCATAGTCAACATTTCATATTGTCAAGGGAACGATCGTGGCTGTCCATTTTGAAGCGAGTTTGATCGCCGATCTCAGCGACCATTTCGCGATTTCGGGCATTGCGATATTGAAGACAAGATGGGGTGAAAAATACCGAAATGAGAAACCCAAAAACATCATGTGGGACAAGCATGAGGTCATGGACTGTAGTCACATGGGGTGGTTGAAAAGAGCCATGCCAAAGGGGTCGGGAGCGTTTGTATTAACAACAGAGGAAGGAAACATGGTTTCAAGGTGCCAATTTTAACTCAGCAAGTTAGGAGCGCCGCCTAAGAGCATTCATGGACGTCTGGGCTCATCCTGATCCAAATAAGGGCAGTTAATGAAGCCAAAGAAGGTGGTTGAAACCTCGTTTCAACCATAAATAGGAAGCATGGAAGCACTGGTCATGGAGGCGGGCTATCAACCCAAGGTCACTCTGTCATGAAATTTTCTTGCAAAAACCATATTGTCTTAGATTTGCGTCTGACAAAGGAAAGACTGTGTAGTCCGATAGAAGGAGAAGAAACACAAATCTTTGAATTAAGGGGTCCAATTGTGTCCCTGTGGGACGTTAGAAGTTCTGAGTATATATAATCATGTTTTATATTTTGTAAGTGTCGATGGTTGAGCGGAGCTCCCGATTGTAAAGATTTAGTAAAATCCTCTGGTTCTCTGGTTATGTTATGTATTTGAGACTTCTTGTCTAATGAAAGTCAGTTTCCTTTTCATCTCTTTGTAACAGCTGTATTAGAACACTCGGGAATGGAATATCCAGTCGAGGATAATTGTGTTTGTTTGATGTATGTTTGATCACAGTGACACCGCTGTCGGTTTTAATCAGTTCCTTGTGTTGCTTTCTTTCCAACACTGAATGACCCGAGGATGGACGATCCAGTCGGGCGATTACCATTGAATTGTGATGTATGATTGATTTCAATTTATGATAATTTCATTTATTTTCCTGTAGCTCTCAACCAAGAAGATATTGTCTTTCGAGTTCTCTTCTCCTTTGGCTGCCAAAAGACCAGACATCCACAAGAGACCACTTCGTCTTCTTTAGGTTCTTCCCCCTACTCACCACTATGCAACAAATCACTGACTGAAGTTAGACTAAGACATCACTTGACTATGTATGCCAACTCAATTTTCCAAGTTAAATCAATATAATATGGAGATTGTGTCCATTAGACCACCCTTAAATTTATTCATTGTGACATACAAACTGATGGATACTAGGCTTACCTCTTTCGCAATACATAGGTGACTTCTGGTGCTAATAAGTTCATTTACCAATTAGAAATTGATGAAAGAAGAAGAAATTAATGATATATTATAGAAGCCATAATAAGAAATGCATATCAGAATGTAAGCACATAGAACAACAAGCCATAACAAAAAAATTGTTAACGTAGTTTGTCAAGATTGCTTATGTCTCTGGGCCTTTGTCTCAGTGGGTGAGGCTTTCTTATTTCTCTTCAATGATTCAAAATTACATCAGAAAAGTGTCAAAAGGATTACAAAAGGGCATGGATTTGTTCTACTCGAACTCAAGAATACAACACAATAGACGACACTGAAAAAGGCTGAGCGTAGCTCCCGAAATTGGCCCATAACATTCCCCTCCTTAATGGTTCCCTTCATAAAAATAGTTTTGGATTTCAAATTCTTCATCATTTCTCCTGTTCTGAACCTCCCTTAATGATACTAAGAACCCTTGGTTTATATAGATTTGGAGTTGGTATCAATATCCCAACTTCCTCCCAATATCTGGCCTCAAATCAAGTTCCAGATCCCTCAATATTGGCTAAAATCCATTAAAATCATCTGAAATAACCATAAAAAATCTTATTCTATGGTCAAAACCCCACAAATTGGAAAAAATGAAGGGCACAACTCCCTATTCTCGGGCTCCTGTTCATATGGGACAGGTCCATGTGCCCACGGGCCAGAGGTTGGTGCCTTGGCCCCTTGATTCCTAGCCCTCGGTTGTTGGCATGGCCCATGTGGCCATGAACCTACACTCCACATGCCTCCAACTGGATTAGCTTCGAATCCACAACTCCTGGTCACATCCCCCTGGTAGCGGGCTAGCACCCCGCTGACCGAGGCCTATCTTCTAACAAGCGCAATTGCCAACTTTTATATTTATTGCACCATATCACTAATAAGTCACACTTATAGTGCAAACGGTTAGCCTGAGGAGTTTAGTCTGTTGGCGCTCGTGGAGGTCAGGGGTTCGAAACTTGTGGGTAACAAAAAGTTTTGACCCAACAAACATTGGCTAAATTTGGGGTGCCACATTTCTCCCTCTGATTAAGCCATGCGTTTCCCCATGATTCATCTTTACCATATAGTCAATGTACATTCAACATGCACAGTCAACTGCCACATCACCACCATACAACCCAGTCACCTGTTTAGTCATCTCACCACGTCAATATCCGTACAACCCAGTCACCCTGCCATGACATCTTTCGTACAACCCATTCACCCTGTCATGTCAACATCCATATAGCCTAGCTGTCGTATGCAAGATACCAGATATATAAAATATGCAGAACATAAATGAAATGCTAGAAATGAAAGAATAACAGTAAAATATCCAGCATAATCTTCAACAATACACATAAATGATATACGAAATAACAACAGAAACAAGATTCAGATAGCAATGTTCACAGGCCTCTTCGAGGGGGCAACCTCTAGTCAAGCAGCGCTCTGTTACAATAATATCCAAGCTAGGGTTTTCATACCCTCGACCCTTATTTATACTAAATGTGTCTATTAAGAGAAGCATCTAGAGGAAGATCCTTCTAGAAGCGAAAGCTTCTATTAGGT
>SNQJ01S0027174.1:108941-120056 GCA_010110895.2 Picea sitchensis
AGAAGCGGAAGCTTCTATTAGGTCTTCTTACATCCGCCTTATTCTATTTGATTGAAAGGTCTTATTAATATTGACCTTTATTACATCCGAATACATTGATCTACCTATGTGCGGGTTAGGACCTTAACATCGTATGTACTGCCATGTGTCAACATGCCATTGGGCTACATCATGTACAAACTGCCATGTGTCATCCGTACAATGCCACATGTCAAATCCGTACTGGTCCAACTCAGCCAGAAAATGCCAAATTTGGGTGACACGTGTCACCTCCTGGTGATGCCACATCAACATGATGACATCACCTATCATACTACTGATGTCATCAGTACGACCTGTTGACTTTGACCAGTTTGACTTTTTCCTGTTTGGGAAATCGATCAGAACGCAATATCTTCCGCATACGATATCAATGCGAAAAACAATATATGGATGGAATCAACGTGATGAGCCGGACGCAATGGCGATGGTTTCATCCGATTATGAGAACTTTGATTTTTAGGCCTTCTTGGATACATTTTGGATCAACAGTTGGCATGCACAACATCCCTTGGCCTGTTGTGTAGAAAACCATAGAAAATAAATGTCTTCAGTGCATCACCTTGATGTGGGCTTGGCTACATAAGTATATTAGTGAAATACTTTTTCATATTGAGTGCCATTTATTTCAAATGCAGGCTGGTGTTTGTTG
Source organism: Picea sitchensis (assembly GCA_010110895.2). Classification (NCBI taxonomy): domain Eukaryota; kingdom Viridiplantae; phylum Streptophyta; class Pinopsida; order Pinales; family Pinaceae; genus Picea; species Picea sitchensis. The sequence goes on from SNQJ01S0027174.1 coordinate 109,633, forward strand.
ATTGCATATCCAATTCTTCGGAAATAGATTTTGTTTCCTCACATTGTCCTTGGCTATAATTACTTGCTTGATGTGTTTACAAGATTTTGAGATTATAATTTCTTAAAATTATAATATTTTGGGTATACTCCATTTTTCATCATATTGTTTTGGTGTCTATCAGGTGTTTCTCAAAGATGATTATCCAATATTGAGTTGCAAATAAATGTTTAGAAAAACTCCGAGAAAAGCAACACATGCATGAAAACTCATTGTAGATCTTCGACTTTCAGGTTTGTATTAATTGGGAACTGTGATTTGTTTAAAGAATACTAGGGAAAATAGCACACATGCGTGACACATGCATTGGACACTCATCCTAGGCTTCTAGGTTTTAGGGTATCCCCATGATGTTGGTTTTGTTTTCATTATACATGTGATGTATTTGGAGGGAACATGGTTCACATCCTCAATAGTGTAACACAAAAAAGTTAAATATGTACTTAAATTTTGAAGACTTATTTTGTATGAAATACATATGGTTGTTATCTATACTTGGATATAAATTCAAGTGATTAATTGGTTGTCGTTAGATGTACTCAAATTGCACATTTATTGAAGTTTTAATTTGTTACTTTTATTTCTTTACTTCTTTTTGTGCACAATTTGCACGCAAATTGATGGCCAAAATTAGGGATTGAACATAACCTTAGTTTGTGAACTCTGCATCTATTATCAATGAAACAATATATAGGATCAATAGTTACATATATTGAATCACAACTTCAATATAGACACTCATGTATCTATAGGACACAACCCCATTTGAGTTCTATTTTGGCTTCCAACCTTTAGCTCCTTATGAGATTCTAGTTGCTATGTCTACTTCATTCATATCCTACCAACAGGAGCAAGAAAATTTTTCTTCTTTTGTGCAAAACTTGGCAAAGGTTCATAGAAGATTCCATCCTTCAACAGACATAGGCCAAGTACAAGGCATTGCATGACCAACATTGAGTTGAAACACAAATTCATGTTGGTGAGAGAGTTTGTATCCATTTGGATAACCAATGCTTCAAAAATCAATAGCATCACAAGATCAAGCTTGTTTGGTATGGTCCGTATGGTCCTTACACACCATCACTCCTAAAATGGGTTTGAACACCTTAAAAGTTGGATTTATCACATGAAATTTCCATCCGTATTGTATTGAATTTCAACCAACTTAAGTTGTATGCACCCCATCACTTGTAGTAATCTATTTCACATATCCGTGCAAAGTAGTCAAAATTGGAACCAAATTGTTTTTCCCCAAAATTATGAACTAGGATAGAACCAACTGAATAATTGGTATCTGTGATGCAATGAAGGATTTAGTATACGAGACATGTGAAGATGGAAAGGTGATATGCAAGATGTAATGATATATGCTTGGGTGGTGATTGAGAGATATGTGTAGAGTATTTAGAATGACTACTTGATTAATGTTGCATGGAAGTATGTGTGAGATATGTTTTGGCATACAATGTGATTGATTTATTGTTATAAATAGTGCCAAGATTATGCTCAAGATATGGGGCTTTGTTTGACATCACGATATTCATTTAGAACATGTAGTGTAGAGTCCATATATACATTTGTTTATGGGAAACATACAAGATGATGAGAAGTCATGTGTGTGTTTCTTGGTCAATTGACAATCTTATAAGCATAGAAATGTATCTTGTGCATGATAGATTGAAGTTTGTAACATTGTGGTGAAATATTGAAGGCACACAATGAAATGGTGGTTCATGGGTTTATGAGTCAAGGTGAATGGCACAATACATTGTAGAAAGAAAATGAATAATTAATTGGTATGTGTAATTGGATACCTTGGAAGTATGAAATCCATAAAGAAAAAATGGGATCATGAAGAAGTTTCCACATGGTTTGATAGAGCGTCGGTAGAACGAGTTTTGATTCATGCCTCTAAAATGATGTAGGAATACCAACACAACAATGATGATATTGAAATATACTTATTTCTAATGTCGTTCTGACAACACTAATGTTGGTCAGAATTTAAAGCCAAATCTAGTAGTGATTGTTGGTTCTAATTACAATTAACTAGATGTTTTTAAAGAAGTATGCTAGGTTTATATGTCTCCAAAATAATTTTTACAATGGAGGTACTAATGTGAGTGCTCAAGTGGTGAAAAATGTGGTTTTCAAATATGTTTCAAGTGGTGACAAAATATGGTTTTGGGGACAAGTTTCTTAATGCAAGGGAAAATAAAAATCATTCTAAGACATGAAAATAAATCATAAGCAATCCATAAGGGTTGAAGGTGCCTTCCAAATGTCTTAAATGGAAGTGATAAAATCCATCAAGTAAGTCAAGTGAAGGTATGAATGATAAATTGTAGTAATCTACACCCAAGATGATGGAATACAAGGTATCTCCCAATATTTGTCTCATGTGCTCTTGCAATCCCATGAGTATGCCACTTGGTGATAAAAACATGATACAAATATGGCTACCCACTAGGATACCTCTTTTCAAGTAATGGACAAAGGATTACCACCCTCTGAGATCAAGAAACACATGTATTTGAATGAGTTGGGTGACTCATGAAGATATATCACTCCAACCTAAGCTTTAACATCAACTTAGATTGAACACCTCTTGTTTGCTTATTTTTGAATTACCTTTGTGACTTGTGATTTGCGAGCGTATAAGAGTTTTGTCATGTTTGCATACTAAGGATAGAAATAAAAAGGGGTATTAAAAATTCCATGAAAACAATGGATACCTAGTATATATGGTAAAAATAAGGGGTTTTAAAATTGTACATATGTATTGGGAGGGGGGTCAACAAAGGGATTTTAGTTTTTGTTTTTCAATATTTAGTGAAATTAGGGGTATTATTTATTATCCCATGAATGGACTTGCTATGTTATAGTTTCATTGAGTGAAGCCCCCGTGTTGTACATCACCAAATTTGTGATATCTGAATTAATTCTTAGTAATTCAAAGGTTAACATAAACATATGTTGATACAATACAATATAAATTTTCTATAATAAACAATGAATATGACAATAAAATATATCAAACTCACATCTTATGCTTGTACTATTTAATGTATTTTCAATATGGTGGTTGTAAATGGTTTTTAACTTTTCATATCCAACATATTTATAAAATGAAGAAAAAAAAANGTATAAGAGTTTTGTCATGTTTGCATACTAAGGATAGAAATAAAAAGGGGTATTAAAAATTCCATGAAAACAATGGATACCTAGTATATATGGTAAAAATAAGGGGTTTTAAAATTGTACATATGTATTGGGAGGGGGGTCAACAAAGGGATTTTAGTTTTTGTTTTTCAATATTTAGTGAAATTAGGGGTATTATTTATTATCCCATGAATGGACTTGCTATGTTATAGTTTCATTGAGTGAAGCCCCCGTGTTGTACATCACCAAATTTGTGATATCTGAATTAATTCTTAGTAATTCAAAGGTTAACATAAACATATGTTGATACAATACAATATAAATTTTCTATAATAAACAATGAATATGACAATAAAATATATCAAACTCACATCTTATGCTTGTACTATTTAATGTATTTTCAATATGGTGGTTGTAAATGGTTTTTAACTTTTCATATCCAACATATTTATAAAATGAAGAAAAAAAAAACATAATTGGCCATTATAGATACCCATAATAAAATGACATCCACAATATAAATGTCAAAACAAAACATTCACAAATAAATTTTTGTTTCCATCACCTTGAATATCTTCCTTGCTTGGCATTGCAACATTGTTGTTCTCAAAAATATGTTTAGATATCGGATCATGTCTTAGTACCAACCACCAATATCCATCCAATATATCTGGGTAAAAGAACACTTGGTTGCAATGTTTTGGGAAAACATAAGGCTCCTTAGTTTCAACCCACATTTTTTTAGAGTTAATACTTATTAGTCCATTATCACAATATTCCTTTACATTTCTACGATCGAAGGTATCCCACCACTTGCAACAAAAAATAAAACATTGAAACAATGAAAAGTCCACTTGCACGATCTCTTGTATCTTTCCAATGTAACCAAACTTCCCCTCTATTAGGTTTTGATCACGATGGCTAGCATGAATAGATTTGTCGAACTCTACCTCCATTCCAAAATCTTGTGTGATGTGTCCATCATCAACATACTCAATGTGAAAATGATGTCCATATGCCCACATAGATGAGAACAAATGCACCTGTAAAAATGTGAACAAAGTACTGTGTCATATGTCTAATAACCCAAGCATTAATACAAATATAATACATGTTACAAATAAAATGTTCAATATTATAAATAGAATGTGGTACTCAGAGAGGTTATTATAGATTTGTTTCACCCGATCCCTATGTTTAGTGCATCCAAATATTCTCCACATGGTTTATGACTAGACACCGCATATTTCTCTTGTATTTGGTCAACCACCCAAATGTTGGGACATATTTTTGGCATATTTTCTTTTAAATGATCAAGATAAGGCATGCTTCTACTATTCAACCATCTGAATCCTTTCCTGTCACTGCCCCATTTCCTTCTTTTCTCTTCATACAACACGACCCATGGTCACATTGCCTCCATGTTTTAAAGAACGAATTTATTGATGGCATCAATTTTTAAATTTGTTGATGTATAATTTTTTTTAAAACGAATGAGATAAAATACATATTCTCAACTTAAAGAACGAATTTATTGATTTCATCAATTTCTAAATTCGTTGATCTATACAAGAATTCAAAACGAATAGCATGAGATCAAATACATATTATCAACTTCAATGTACAATTTATTTGTACTAAATTTTAAAAATATAAGTGACTTACTCTTTATCAAGCACCTTTTTCCGTTCATTTGGAGTATCTCCCCTTCCCTTTCGTCTCCATCTTGATGGTCATCCCAAATGAATTCCCCTATTGCGTCGTCAATTTTCTTGATGTACTCACTGGAATAATAGAACAACTTGTATGTTATGTACCCTTCTACCATAAATCCCTCTGGTTTTTCCCTTTGTCGAACAAACCCCTTAAATTTGTTCATGTACCTCTCTGAGAAGAACATCCAACAACATGAGATCACCCTAGCTAATTCAACCTCATTGAGTAGGTGAATTAGAATATGGAATTGCAAGTCCATAAAACTCGTGGGCGGTTCCTTCTCAAACATAAAAACAATCTCAGCTATCTCTCAATGGGCACCATGGCATGATAGTCATATGAATATCCTTTGATGTGATCCAACATACAAATGCAAATAATTTCGATATGTCATGTCACAAGTCCTAGGGGAAGTCATGTTTCACACAACCACACACGAACAAAGGATAATGACACTACAAAATAGACACACACATCATTAATTGCCATAAAATTGTGAGTGCATAGCATATTTTTACCAACTATATAGAATAAGAATCATGTATTCAACATACATACCCTTACAAGGTTCAGATGGTCATGTGAATTCAACCCCGACAAGTTCCCTTCTACATTGAAACAACAATGTAGAGTCAACCCATATAAAGAAGGTTCCTTCACACCCAATATAACATCCTTCACCATAGAAAGATCATCTTTCTTCAAAATCCATGGGACATCACCTTATTTAAAAGACCAAGAGGGACCAACCTCTCCTCTAGTTTCTTTTCTTGTCCAATGTCACTTTTTAGTATTTGAAGCAATAATATCTCTCCTAATAGCCAATGTGTCACTTTTATTCAATGATATGTTCCTCCATAAAGAAGATGAAACATTTTTTAATATATGCATGGGATATAGTAAGTAACCAATCTTAAGATGCTCCCAATATGGAAGTTCATAAAATACATATTTCCTTTTCATCCCAATGGGCATTTTCTCAACATAGGTGTCAAAAAATTCAGGATCATAGAACATAGCTTCCCCATTTGAATCAAACAATTCTACCATTTCCTTCTCCTCTATGTCATATTCCCTAATCTAATATGTTGATGTCATTATTTTAGGCCTTTGGTTTTTCTCTGGTTTACCATTGAAAAAAGATTCAACTCTTCTATAAGGATGGTCTTCTGGGAGGAATACCCTCAAATAGTCGTACACAGACTTTCGTAGGTGGTTGGACCACCTAGAATTATAGAATGTCTACAAAATTTACATCCATGATACCCTTTTGTTACAAGACCTGCGATGTTATCATATACAAATCATGTTAGAGTAAAACATATAGTTGCACCAAATGAATTATACCAAATAACATTACATATATAAACAAATCAATCAACATGATTACCAGAGAAAACATCTAGTCCTAGATAATTGTGCATGGTGTATGCATATATGCCATACAACATAAAATACCTCTCTAATGGGATGGGTCTTGATACATCGTATACATGCATCTCTTCCCATAATTGCTTAAATTCATTAATCAATGGTTGGAGGTAGACATCCATTCTATTCACTTATCTTATACCCGGGACTATAAGAGCCATCATAAGATGTTCATTCTTCACAAACAACCATGGGGATATATTATTATTAATCACTACCAATGACCAAACATAATAGTTGGTGTTATAGAGGGAATACAATTAACTCCATCCATAGTTATGCTCAATTGTAGGATTTGTAGTTCATCCTCAAATTTATCGGGCCATGCATCTGTTATAGCAAATTTTTCCTCACCCCATGCAACTTGCTTGGATGGCCTTTCCATTTCCCTATGTAGACTTGAAGTCCCCTTTTGTACTTCCCAGAGCCAAAAAATCATATTTTTCCACATATACATGCCCTACCAGTTAGACAACATGCATATACGCAGGTTGCACCACTACAACCCGCGCACATCGAGTTTGGTGCTTAAAATTAAAAATTGTTTCGGGTTTCCATGTGATGCAGGAGCATTGCCAACATGAAGCAAGCACGGGGCAGGCGCCAACACATTTTGGCACATGATAAAATTGTTTGAATCTTTTTGAAGTTGGATGCACCAAACTTAAATGTAACAATTAAGGGAGGGCATACTTCCATATTGTAAATAGACCTTGAGCGTCCTGCTCTCGTCTGTATTAGGTGAAGGCACTTATGTTAGTTAATGTTAGTAGGTAGCTTTGAATTCTCAGATTAGACAGTTTTAGGAGCGAAGAGGGAAAACGGATATAGACACCCTCACTTGTATCATTGTAATAGTAGTAAGATAGAGCATAGAGAAGAGAGCAGAGAGTTGTAGTTGAAAACACCCATGTACATAAATTTGAATTAATAGAAAGAGCTTCGATTCAAATTCATGGTGTCATATTCGTTCTCTATGTATGCATTATGAATGTCATGCTCATGGATGTTTATTCTCTGTTATGCATTTACTTTTATGCACAAATGTATGATTTCATGTTTAATGTTTGAAATCTGAAGAGAGGGAGAGTGGAGAATGAGTTTCAATTGTTTCTCAGTCCGAGTAAGAGTTTTCCTGCAAGGAGTGCAATGAAATTGTCCGCAAGGTGTGCGTCGACAAAAGTCAGAGTTCATCTCTAAAAAATCAGAAGAGATAACGTTATTCTCATTCTCACAGAAGTGAAAATTTAGCACAGGAGCCATGCAAGGAGTGTGCAGGCTGAGTGAAGTCTCAGGGTTTGCAAACTGAGTGGAATTGTGAAAGACTACTGTCATAGGGAGTGCACAGAGTCGAAGGATTCAATACTTGGAAGTATTGGAAAGTTTCCGCAAGGAGTGCGTGCAGGAGTCATCTTGAAGACTCGAGTTGTGGAGAAGCTCAAAGGAATTTGTGTCTTGAACATTGGAAGGAGATGCAACAATTTTGGTTCGCTGGCGAACAAGTTTTCGTGAAAATACCGTATTCGTTTCACCAAAATTGTCGAGGAGGAATTTGACGGTCAGAATCCTCCGTGGAGGATTCATGAAGTCCTGAAAGCCGTCAGATATCGTAGAGGAGAAGGGGAGTTACGAAAGCATTCAACGAGTGATATCTCGGAAGAATCGAACCGTAGGATCCAAACCAACGAGGGCCATTGGATCACCCGTGAAATCGCATCTTGAGATTTCAGGAGGTGAAGGGTCAAAACATTTGTAACTAGACTCACGAAATCGTGAAAGGTGAAGTCCTGAGGTGGTGAAGAAATCTAAGCCATCTATTTGATGAGGACAGGTGGTAGAGATTAGGGAATCTCGTGAACTCGGAAGTTCACTGGGTGAGAGCCCAAAACTTGGGTGCTTGAAGTCGCGAGAAGCGAAGCCGCGAAGTGCCGAGGTTGCACCTAAGAGACACGTGGCAGAACCACATGGTGGGCCTGGGGAATAATCAGCCGGACACACATCACGCTTTTGGAAGAGTCAACATCCCGTTGACCTCTCACATCTCGGGAACTTGGGATATAAGGGAATGAAAGCTTGAGCCTTCGAATCACGAAGTCGTGAGTAGCGAAAGGTGCTAGTACTTAGCCTAGCTGGTGGTCATGCGGGAAAGGTGCTGATGGAGAAGGAGCCATAATCATTTCGTGATCTCGGGTATCACAGATTTGGAGGAGGAAGAGTTGGAGTCTCAACTCACGAGATTGCAAGTTGCTGAGAAGGACCTGTGGATCGATAATTTTGCAGATTCCAGTGGGAATCAAAAGAGCCGATCCAGATCAAGGGCATATAGAACGATCCTGTGAGCGGATTTCAATCCTGAGGGCTGATAGGTCTGCACCATTTGGTATCAGATCACATAAAGGTTTCTTTGCTTTCTGTAGCAGGGAAAATGAAGATTCACCATTCCACTGAGAAGAAGAGATAGATAAACACCCGATCCACCAGAGGATAGGGAAATACTGAGAAGAAGGGATAGGGAGATACCTGATCCAACCATAGAAAGAGAGATGCGTGACCTACGCGCCAGAATTGAGGACATGGAGACAACACAGAGGCGCACAGCCGGTGCTGGGGATCTTAGTGATTCTGAAAGTGAAAATGAGGTCGAACATGAAGGAGAAGAGGTGACAACAAAAGATGCAGCAAATGAACACCTTTTTAGAGCTATTGCAAGAATGGGTGCAAGAGCCAAAATGGACATTCTAGTTTATGAGGGAAACCTAGATGCTGAAGAGATTCTAGACTGGATTAGAGCTCTGGACACATATTTTGACTATGAAAATGTCGAGGAGGACAAAAACGTCAAACATGCTGTCAAAAGATTGAAAGGACATGCAACATTGTGGTGGGATGAGCTACAAGCTGACAGACGCTGCAAAGGCAAGTAGAAGATCAAAAGTTGGGATAGGATGATCGCAAAGATGAAGGTGAAATTCATTCCCAAGGATTACCAAATTACTCTGTTTCGGAGAATGCAAAATTTGAGACAAAAGTTGACGACAGTAAAGGAGTACACTGAAGAATTCTACAGGCTAAACATCAGGGCAGGTCATCGCAAAAGTGATGATAAAAAAGTTTCCAGGTACATGAATGGTCTGAGATATGACATTCAGGATGAGAAGAGTATGATGACCATCTAGACGGTGGAAGATGCTTATCAAATGGCTCTAAAGGCGGAAGAGAAGCTGAGCCAAAAACAAGGTCAAAGAGGCCGAGGCATAAGTCATCCCAGAGGCAAATCAATTGCCCAGGATAGAAATCAGAAAACCAAGGAAGAATGGAAGAAACCTCAGACTCAAACTGAGAGAGGTGGAAGTTCACAGAGAGGGAAGCATACCGAACAAAAAGGTCAGTATGCCGATGCAAAAATCTTTCCTCGTACCAGAGGTAGAGGAAGAGGAAGAGGTGGAGTAGTGAAATGATTCACATGTGGAAAGAATGGACACAAGTCTTATGAGTGTCCAGAAAAAAATAAAGAAGGTGGTGAAACTCACATTGCCGAAGCACAGAGGCAGAATGTTGAGGCAGAAGATGCTGAAGGCGGAAGATCGCTGATGATGCGAAAGGTTCTCTTAACGCCAAAGAAGTAGGTGGAGAATCCAGTGCAAAGGAACAATCTTTTTCAGACTACTTGCAAAACCAAGGATAGGGTATGCAAAGTCATTGTGGATAGTAGTAGCACAGATAATCTCATTTCTACAGAGATGGTAGAAAAGATGGAGCTGGAGATGATTGATCATCCAATCCCATACAAAGTTTCATGGTTGCAAAAAAGACATCAGGTAAATGTCACTGAGCAATGTCTAGTTGAATTTAAAATAGGAGGGTATAAAGATGAAATACTCTGTGATGTCATTCCCATGGATGTTTGTCATCTATTGCTGGGTAGACTGTGGAAATATGACAGGAATGTGATTCATGATGAGAGAATGAACACATACACCCTCGAGAAGAATGGGAGAACTCACATGTTGTTGCCAATCAAAGATAAGGAGGTGAAACCTGAAGTAAGCAACACTGTACTTCTCATGAGTGGGAAG